>JARHVA010001855.1:655000-907500 GCA_037957365.1 Torreya grandis
ATTGTTATAGAAGAATGTAATTTATAAGGGGAAGTGAGTTATTACATTGTGTAGCTCTTCGTGGAAGGACGTGTCTTCTCCATTCCATGGAGACCCAACCATTTCCAAGTAGCCTATAAGGCTCAGATCTTGGGTGTAAGTTCTCTTAGAGAATCCCCAAGGCACACAACTCAAGGCTGGTCACTTTGGATAGGTAAAATATATTTTTTGGAGTTTATACATAATTTTAAAAATTTATTTCTAATGCCATACAGGTTCAAAGATCTTTGGAATGGGGCCATGGTTCTATAAATGTTAAATTAAGACATTTGGTGGCCCACTAATCAATGGTTGGTAATTCATAAAAAAACATCACAAAGCACTAAGTGATCCACACACACACGACATAGGTAAGGGTCACACATATTTATAAGCACATCATCCAATGTCACACCTAGGATAGGAATGGTCATTGGGTTCATGGTCAATCCCCCTTGTCCTTTTTCTGCCATCAAGGACCTATCACTTGTAAACCCATTAAACTCGTTAGAACGCTCACACAATATAAAATATGATATCATAAAATGAAATAAATGCATATTTATTAAGAACATACCAATCGGTGAGCCTTATTGTGGTCAAATGAACAAGATGTTTGTATCATAATAAATCCCAATAAAATAACCAACAAGAACACCAACCATAGTGAAGCAAAAATACCATCATAATAGGGAAAAAGCATATGATAGAAGAAATCATCTTCTATTCCTTTAAGCAGAGTCTTCAACAAGATATAATGGAAGGGAAGCCAACATGTAACCCCCAGGGCCCCAAGCTTTTTCTTCATGTTCATGGATTCTACAATAAGGTATTAAATAATATATATAGGAATGGAAGGTAGCATGTAGCCCATACGGCCCCAAGCTTCTCTTTCACAAGGTATAAGGGAAGGGAAGCAAGCATGCAACCCCCAGGGCCCCAAGCTTTTCCTTCTAATCAAGTGAAAATAGGAATACAACTCATATTATGAATGCCCTCTACTAGAGGCAACATTTATTTTACATTTGACTCCATTTGTTACTTAATCCATTCAACATACGATCAAAGGGAAGATTATCCAGAAGGAAAACCCTTTACTTGGAGGAAGGTTCCAATCTAATGTGCTAATAATATGCATATTTATTTTTAAGAATGTGGGAAGAGAGTAAACTTTGGTCACCATAACCTCTTGCTCTCCTCTGGCTCCTAAGAGAACCAACACAACCTTGTTGGCCCCAAGTTACTCCCAAACATTGTAGTAGCAAAATTCATGTCACCATCCATATATGTCATTAGAGTAACAACCAATACCACACGTGAATGTGTAAGTGCATCCGCCACAAAAGGCAAAGTGAATCATTCAAACCCAACTCAAAACAATTACATGGTTAGACTGTACAAATTAAGAAAAACATATTAAGATTACTCATAATCATATTTTATATCCATAGAAAGCACAAACAATAACCATGTATGTTAAATATAGTACATCCAAATAGCTCATGATTAATCATCAATATAAATCATATCACATCAATGACAGAGAGATAAAAATAGAGGAATAACTTCCCCAAACTGTAAATCCATAAATCATATGTACATGAAATTATTGCATCTACCTCAATATTGCCATCACTAAGACGTGCATAACCAATAGAAACTCTAACAATAGGTTGATGATCATTGACACATATCGCTCACAAGCTAACACAAATAAAAAGAACAAGCATGCAAATATGACACAAAAATGTAATCTAATATGTCAAGCAAAATAGAGTGGTCGGTTTACAAAATTAAAGGTTTATTAGCGAAGCTAACCAATAACGCTATGATGTATGTGATAAACAGCATAGGATATGAAAGTTAAAGCACTAAGACTGCAAGTGACATGTATAAGATGCGGTGTAACCCATATGTAAACATAACATGACATCATCATTATAATTATTTATAATAATATTGATGTGTAATTAATGTCTCTCACCCAAAATTTATCATTGCAATATGAATTGACAATCGATAAACACACAAGTACCTTAAAACAATGCAATTGAACACCTAAAACTATCCCCGAACCAAAATTATATATCTACACTATTCTCACTTTATATTGTAAATTCACTACCATAAAACCCCATCCCCACTCTAATTCCACTTAAAATGATCTATAATCAATCATTACAACACTCATGTTACAATAGAAAATACCATTCTTCCAATATTACAACCATACATAGTAGCATTAATTATAAATTAACTTAATTTCAACAACAAAATATCACAAAATTGAGATAATAGATCGTATACTAGTGAAATGGATGAAATACACATACATATAATTAAGATAGAATGACTATTGATATATTAAGTTTAAATATACCAAAGAAAAACTTATCTATATCCATGTCCTCCAGTATTTTATAAAGATAAATAAAGAAGTTTATGATAAAAAGGCATCTTTATTTTTATGGATATTAATTCAAAATCAACAACCCTACTTTGAAGAAAACCACTAAAAATATATTCTTATTTATATTAATTTATAGACAAGAATATATTTAGGCCAAAAGCATCTTACATTGATGAACCATTACATCCTTTTTATTTTATTTAATTTATTTATTTAATCCATCATCTAATCTATCATCAAATCCGTTTTTAGAGTTACTTTTCTTCTTACCTTTATATTAGCTGGCTAAGTCTCAAGCCCAATTTAATTTTTCAGATTGCAGGTGACAACCATTTCGAAAAAAAAAAAATTGTAAGGGTTAATCTTGAATGTACACTTCACTCTATAAATTTTTAAGGCTAATCCAAAAATATTCTGCCTATGAAGGCAAACCAAAAAAGAAAATCTAACCATCAATCAAAAGAAAATAAATACCCCAATACTTAAACGGGATAGACTCAGATAAAGTACAACCTCTTTTATTATGCCTTTGACAGCGTCCATCCACGGAATCATTAAAAATTCTCACCAAAATAAATACAATCTAGGGGCTTCTTTAATTTGAGCGATCCTTTTTTCACATCTCGCATGTAATTTGGATGTTCCATGTTCGAACCCAAAGAATCAGAAGTTTTATAAACAATGGCGAAGCAACGACATGATCCGCACACCATGTTTCCACTATTTTTCAAGTGCCCATTTTCTGTGGACATAATGAACTCCGCTATGAGCCTTTGCACCCCTTCCTCAAACATTCAACGTGTTTCCTCTCCTTAATTTTTGGTATGCCAGCGATTTGGAAAAAAAATCTGCATAAAAATTTGTATTAAATATTGGATATATAGCTTATATAGCATATACTAAAATTGGCCAACTAAGCATCTTCACTATAATTCACAGCATTTAAACTGAAAATTTGTATTAAATATTGGGTATAGCTTATATAGCATACTTACTTTATACCTTCCAGTAAAACTCTCTAGATAGTCATGGAGAAACTCCATTCTCTGCCTATCATGGCGAAACTCGGAGAGAGAGATTGGTCGTTGTTGGTGCTATATCGTGCCCAGTGACTTAAAACATTTCAGAAATGAAACCATACGAAACGAAATTATATTAATCCCTCCTTCACATGCGATGTAATGCAAGGCGTCTGCTCTAGATTTTGCCACATGTTTGAGATTTCCAGGAGGGGTAAAGAATAAATACATATTTAAAATTATATGGGATTGGTTTGGCTCGGATAATATGCGAAGTGAATGACCATGGATTAAATTTGATGGTTAATTTTGTTTATTATGAAAATTTTCAATGATAGTTATTTATTTCATCCTTGAATGTGTCATTTATATGGACTTCCCAATCAAATATAAGGAAACTTAAAAAGTTACTACTTGATATAATTATTTGAAAAGGTTAGAATAAAAAAGTTGGGGAGGCTAATAATCCAAATCATCAAGAGAAAGAACAACTTTTTTACATAACCAACTCTAACTACAAATCTTTGAACAGTTGAGGCAGCTGGAACAATGTGATCCCTTAGACCATTAATTTTAGTGATTATAATTAAAATCATTTCATTCATTTCAAAACATGTCTTACCCATGTATGTTCCCAATAGAATATTAAAAATCCAACAAATTTATTAACTCTTCTTATTATATGGGATCATCGCTGACAAATGCCAACCAGTCATATCTCCCCTCTAATTTGTAAAGAGAGCGAGAATTTATACTTGGTAAAATAAGCTTAAAAAAAGAAAAGTGACGTGTACACCAACCCCCCCTTGCCCCAAAGAGCAACTTAGATTAAAGCAAGGCAAACACTCAAATATGGGTCCCTGCAATGAAGCCATATCAGGTACCCGCGTACAATAAATACAAAGTATAAGAGAATGGAAAAGTATACTTATAAGCAATGCATAACTACACAATAAAATCACAACTCAGATAGAAAAAACATAATGAAAAGAAATGATGGCTAGAAGTAATGCATACCTGCAAATTATCATCACAACTCAAAAGGCATAAGTGCATGTAAATGATCACCAGTACACATTTTAATAGCACAATGGCATGGAAATCAACACTGTATCACAACTCAAGACATGGCTACATAGAGGCAGAATTGCTTTAAAAAGAATTCATGGCACAACATAAAAATTACCATTGGATCACAACTTATAGGTTTAACTAACACAACTTAGCTCAACTGCATGGAAATCAACACTGTATCACAACTCAAGACATAGCTACATAAATGCAATATTGCTTTAAAACATGATCATGGTATCACAACTCAAAGGCACAACTCAAGGCATAGCTACATAGAGGCATAATTGCTTTTAAAAATGATCATGGTATCACAACTCAAAGGCATAAAAATTGTCATTGGATCACAACTTAGAGGCTTGACTACAAAGAAATTATCGTTGTATCCCAACTCAGGATGGAAATGACCATTAGATCACATCTTGAAGACACATCTACATAGAAATGACGATTGTATCACAACTTCAAAAGCACACCAATCCCTTGCTTAATTCACCAAAATAAACAGTGTCCATTCACAAATACCATACAATTGAACTGAAATAATACATCTTACTTTTTACTTTAGATATCAAAGAATAAAGAATCTAAAACTCCAGTGACAAGTCTTAACAACACATTGTGGACCTCTCTATTCACAGATTCTAACAAAGCTTTTACAAAAGTTTTTTCACATTAATGGTTTAGCTATAATGTTAGCTTATATTTGATTTATGTGACCGTCCAAGAACACACTGTACTGCACCTTCTAACTCTCAACTACTAACAAATTAACTAAATTGTAAAATTATGTACGACTCTGGCCATACATGTGCAGTGGATCTGGAAAAAATACGGTGAGGCAGAGAATATTAAAAAGACGGCACTTAATATGCAAGTTCAATAATATAACAGCAGCGTAAAAAATACACTCCCGTGTCAAGCTCTAACTTATAACAGATTCTGTAAAGATTCAGTTGATTGTAAACTAATGTAAGCAGGTAGAAGAGCTTAAGATGCTGCACCCTTTCGGTATGTCATTTTTGTTGTCATCCAAATACAACCACAACATAAATGTCTTTAACATGACAATATAAACTACCCAAATCATGTTGCAAGAATACCACGATCATAAATTTAACTCCACTGAACAGTTGTAAGAAAAGCATGGCATTGATGCCATTAGTTTCCATACGCTGAGACACAATTTGCTACACAATCAACTGCAACTATTTGACCTACACCATCAGATGCATTCTTAAACTGACATTTCTGTTGTGGTTTCATACCATTAAGTGCCATGGCCATATTCCTTGGGTAAAATTTAAAAAACGAGAGATCAAAGAACACAAACGGCATGAATAAGATACCTTCTTTAGAACATAACCGCCTATAAGATTAGGCATTCTTGGCCAGTCAAGTTCAGAGCATAAATGTTTGCAAAACAGGACCACTTATTACACATTACCGGTACAGTAGCATTATCAACAGGACATACCAAATATGAGATTAGGTATTCTTTAACAATCAAGTTGAGTGGAAATTTTGCAAAACAGGACCACTAGTTACATTCAATCCCAGTAAAGTAGATATATAACCAAATATGAGATTAGGAATTCTTTGACAATCAAGTTCTGAACAGAAATGTTTGCAAAACAAGACCACTTGTTACGTATATTCCCAGTACAGTAGACATAACCACATGAGATTAGGTATTCTTTGACACTCAGGTTCTGAGTGGGAATTTTTGCAAAACAGGACCACTTGTTACATATATTCCCAGTATAGTAACATATCAACATGTGCTTACAAGGTCTTCACTTCAAATGGGCTGTGCTAGAAATCACATGCAGATCAGTTAATAAGCACGTACATCCTCATTCCTGAATATAATGGGCCCATATTTCAGCAGGAAAACAATGGTCGTAAGGCTATCAAAAGCATGCAGCATATAAAATTCAATGCCCTCCTACAGATTTCTTAAGTAACGAGTAATTATAAACAGCCAAACAGTGCAGACCCAAATTCATGCTTTCTATCCAATCAAGATAGCCCCCCTGCAAAGTGGACTTTCTATTACACTCAACTAGCCTTGTTCTACTTAAAATTTCTTGATAATCATGTGACAACTAATTTGAGGGCATTTCATATATATTACTCTAATGAAGGGTGAACAAAATGCAAAAGAATCTTAAAAACTTTCATAAAAAGAAAAATTCAACCTCAAATCTATTCCTAATTTAAATTAATTAGTTCATTCATCCTAAAGAGGCATTCTCCTTCTCAACAAATACCACCACAGAGACTAAACAAATTACAGAGAGCATTCCCTGTATGACAATCATTACTACTACAAATATCACTGTACCAATGACAGCTCAGCTGCTTGTGGAAAGTATCTGCTTATATTTAGGACATTTGAATACAAAAAAATTACTCCAAAACCTCTTCTTCTAGGTTGTCAGTTCCATGATAGCACTAACAATGTCTCCATCAGCAGCTTTAAGAGCTTTAACAGCCTTGGCTTTAGATACTCCAGCCTGGGTCATGACTAATTCAATATCCTTTGGCTCAACTCCAGTGTCATCAACTTCTTCATCTTCCTCTTGTGCAGCACTGGATGATTCTGGTTTCATAGTTAAATGACTCATATCGGGAGCCTTGAATTGCTCTGCAGCTTGTGTCTGCAACTGAGAACTTAAATCCTCAATCTTAGCCTCACCAAAGACTATGTATGTATCTGAAGCTGGACTCTTAAAAACATCAGGCTTTGAAATAACAAATAAAATCTGCACATTGAAAAGAAGTTAAAAGTTAATACTAACTGACACTTTTTTTTTAATGACGGCCCATATGTTTGTTAATCTATATAATTATGCAATTGAGAATAACAATAAGGTAATAGATTGCAATAAACCAACATTTTTGCTTTTCTTTATGGTAACCCTTGTGACACCGGTGACAGGTTTCATCCCTAGCTTTAGCATAGCCTTCCGACTCTTTTTCTCACTCCTACTTTGCTTTGACTTTCCATCTGCACCTTGCTCCCCTGTGCATGGAATTCAAGCCCATGATGTAGATGCATAAAGAAAGTGGGGTAAACCAATTATATTAAGAATATATAACTCTGTGAAATCACCCTTGAATAGGACAAGCACATTAATGGAAAATTTATACCTTGAGCGTCCTCATCATCATTGTCATCCTCATCATCATCGTCATCTTCATCCTCATCATCATCTTTATCATCTTCTATGATTGGCTCGTCAGACTTCATACAAGCAGAAGTAAAAACATACAACTTGTGAGAACATGTACAATTTGTCAGAACATTCCAAAGTCTACAATAGGTGCCATTATAGCAGAAATATGCTATAGATTGGTGCATTTCCAAATCATAATAACATAGATTTCATGCTCACTTGCCCATATGCCTGTAGACATCACCCCTCTACATGGCTCAACTAATACAGAAACAAAGGAAAAAAATCAATAAACAAAAAGAATGCCAACCTACACTGGACAGTCATTTTGAGAGAAACCAAACTTGATTTCCACTCTGCAGGACAACTGCCAACATCCTTGACTGTCTGGTATGCATTGAAGCGCACTCTCTATGAGAGAATTGCTGGTGTCCCTGCCTATTTGCCACACATTGAAGCAAAGAAACTGCAGTACAATTCCTTCCATCTCTGCCTAGTTACCATGCAGTGAAGCATGAAACTACAAACTGAAGGGATACAGATCAAGAGAGCAATCTATGATTCTAATAATAGATAATTAAATTTCTTGCTTGCATGAGCATTGTTTTTGTTGGCAATTTTTCTTTAGACATTAACCATAATAGCATGATACTAACATATATACAATATTCTTACAAACACATGTTGCAATCTGGGAGTTATATATAAGACCAAGAGAGCAATCTATGATTCTAACAATAGATAATTAAAGTTCTTGCTTGCATGAGCATTCCTTTTGTTGGCAAACTTTCTTTAGACATTGCCCATAATAGCATGATACTAACATATATATGATATTCTTACAAACACGTATTGCAATCTGTACAAACACATATTGCAATCTGGGAGTCATATATTCCATGTAATTCCATGGGAGCATCCATCAAACTTGATTTCCAATACTTGCAATGTAAGCTACACTCTTTCTAATTATGCCAGTTCTTATCAGCTTTGGTACAAGGCACATTTATTATTGATATTTATTAAACTACACGCTTTCTAATTATGCCATTTCTTATCAGCTTAGGTACAAGGCATATTTATTATTGAAATTTATTTTACAACTGGTTTAAAAAAAATTGCACAATTTAACGTATTCTGACATTTCAGATTTTCCAACACATGATATCTACCGTGCAGACTCATCAACAATTCAAATCAAATAGACAAGTGCTCATGATATGCCAAGTGCACTAGAACTTTAATCTTCAAAATGGGAAATGCCTTAAATGATGAGTGTGTGGTATGAGGAACCCAACTTATCTAGCTAAGCTTAGCAACAATTTTCAACATTAACAGTTCTTCCATTACCTCTTCTCCTCCACATGAACTGTAAGGACCACACTATAACTTTAAGGAAGAGTCAAACATTGCTTAAAATGATGAGTAGCTAAATTGTGTTCCTCAAAATGTGTGGTATGAGGAACACAATTTAACTAGCAAAGCTTTGCAACAATCTTCAACATTAAAAGTTCTGCCATTACCTCTTCCTCCTCCACATGAACTGTGAGGACCACCCTAGAACTTTAAGGAATAGTCAAGCATACAAGTCACCCATACATCCAAACTTTATACAATTAACAAAAACCTAATTCACAACGTTCGAGTTCGAGTTCAACAAGGATAAAAATCGGTTCAAGTATGAGTTTGGATAAAAATGGAAAAAAAATCTCCATTAAATTTGAAACGTAAAAATAATTAAAAAAATAAAAAATAAGTCAAATAATAATATTAAAGATACTATTTGAAAAACTAAGTATCTCAAAATCTAAAACATGTAATACTAAGTTCTTAAGCTTCATACGAACTGTACAACAAAAAGTTTTACATCATCAAAAGCCAATACACTCTATGGCCTTATAGGCTATTAAGAACATTATAAAGTTCCATATCATCAAGAGCACTTGGCTCATCAACAATATCGTTGTCACTACATTCGTCACAAAAAAAGTCAAGATCATCTGCACCCTCCAAGTCTTTTGCAACAAGTTGGAGTTGTGAAAAAAAAGATTATTTTGCCATTTTGCTCATGCATATCCATAAATGGCTGCAAACATAAACAAAATCTCCTAACTTTCTTGACAATAACCCGTTTCTTTTCACAAGATTGAATGTGGTCAAAACAACTCCAATTCCTTACTCACACTAACACACTTGCTCTTTGACTCAAAATTCGAATAACAAAGCATTGTGGTTCCTTTGCACTTTATCCATAATATTTTCACCATTTACCTTCAAGATGTGGAGTATCATACTTGGCCCATGTTGTTGAAAATACCCCTTCTTGCATCTGGAATGCTCTTATTTAGCCCGTAATTATGCATGCAAGTTCTAGACTTGAAACAACCCTATCAATGGCTTCATAAAGTCCACTTATGACTTCAGAATCACTTTATCTATATGAAAGAGCCTAGGCTCTAGATAACAAGTTGTTGCATGCAAGGGTGTGTGCATCATTTTTCATCTTACATCAACTACATTCCATATTATTTTGTAGTCTGTCTTCACATCATTGAATACCTTCTGAATGGATTCTTTAGAACAATTCATAGCCTCATAAAGTATGCCAAGGCAAGGGGTGTCACCATTAACTGTGCAAAGTACATCAAAAATAGCCTCACACATTTTTAGAACTTTGTTCCCAAAAGCAGGGGTTTAGAATGATTTGTTCTGCTCATTTTCTCTTAAGAGCTTTTTGAATGCACAAATATTTCCAACTCATTGCAACAAATCACTAAACTTATCATCACTTTCTCTTCAACCACCATTTTCAAAGTGATATAAAAAGAAGCAAATCTTGTTTCACAAGGCCTCAACAACTCTTTTGAAGTGATGGTTCCTTATGAAGTTTGCAATTGTCTTCCCCCTTTGAATTGCTTCATGCACCCATGAAAATTTGGCTAAATCCTAGAGTAGCAAATTAAGGCAATGTGATGCACAACGGCTCCAATAAATTTGTGGATACTTGTCCATAATCATTTTCCCAACCCCTACACAATTTGTAGCATTATCGATGACACCCTGAACTACATATTATTCACTCACTTCAAAAATTGCTTCATCTAAAAGTTTGAAAATGAACTTTGAAATTTTCTTGTAATTCGTGGTGTCAATTACTTTCAAGAAAGATAAAAGTAACCAAATGATGAAAGGGGTTCTTATAAGAAAATAAAAATATTAAAAAAGTGTACCAGCTAACTCATTTAATCAACTAATGTTTGAATAATAAAAAATGGCTGTGATGTCCAAGATCCATAAAAGTAGAAACGCCCAAGGAATCAGCCCTTAGCTTTCAAACAATAATTAAAATAAGTGGAAGACACATACTTGTCCATAATCATTTTCCCAACCCTTACACAATTTGTAGCATTATCGATGACAACCTGAACTACATTTTATTTACTCACTTCAAGAATTGCTTCATCTAAAAGTTTAAAAATGAACTTTGAAGTTTTCTTGTGATTCATAGTGTCAATTACTTTCAAGAAAGATAAAGGTAACCAGATGATGAAAGGGGTTCCTATAAGAAAATAAGAAATAAAAATATTAAAAGTGTACCAGCTAACTCATTTAATCAACTAATGTTTGAATAATAAAAAATTGTTGTGATGTCCAAGATCCATAAAAGTAGAAATGCCTAAGGAATCAGCCCTTAGCTTTCAAACAATCATTAAGATAAGTGGGAGACACATCTCCTCATACCCGAGACATATCTTGGGTACAGAGACACGACTCTAGGATGGAAGATGGGTACAAAGAACCCATCTCCTGCCTTTATTTTCTTTAATAATATTAAAAGCTAATAATTTAAAACTTCAAGTAAAGTTGAATAATAAATATTTAAAATGTAATTAAAAAAATTGAAGTTAAAAATAAAAAGTTAATTGTAAAAAGGTTTCATTGTTTATGATATCAGAATCTAATGTATTTTGCTTTGTCATTTTCAGAAATTTAACCATATAAATATTGTAATTTTATTTATTATACCCCTGTATCCAACTTCTGAGACCCATCCCTGTCCCTGTCTGCCTGCCACTATCTCCAACCCAATCAGCGTCTCCAGGTGACTTTTTTTAAAACAAATCAAAAGAAGCAAATAACAGACATTATCACATTGAACTTTCTATACTACCAGAGAGTTGGGAGCACGAGTATTCTAACTAGGGCTTGACATTTGTAAACGTTCACATAAAACATTTGCAAAAAACAGTCAAAAGACTGCAAAAGCATACATCATCCAGACTTCCTTTACATTCTCCCAATTTACTCAATCCAACTGTGTCGTGCAACATGATGATACATCTTAACATGATAAAAATATAGCTAACAACCAAGAATATCAAAACAATGTAATAATTTTATTTGAAAAGACCGAGGCTATATTATTGTCTATGGGTCTTGTCAACACCCTGCCCTCTACGACCATTAAAAAGAGATAATCCAGAAAACATTTATTGTTGGGTTTTCTAAAATTTACATTTTCCTTTAGGTTGTCATAAAAGCTAATCTTAGGATACTGTAAAACTTGAAACCTAGAGGTTTTTCGTCTATTCAAAAGTGAAATAATATTTACTCAAATTAAATAATAAATATTTTAAGATAAAAACAGAGGCGGCCATAATATCTATGCATAGGACTTGGCAACCCTCTTAAAAAACAATTCGTAAATTTTACCATCGCAGAAACCATCCAGCGGTAGGATTTCCAGGGCTTACATTTTCAAAAATAAAAACAGGAATTTTGTATCACATATGCTATATATTAATGGGTTTTCTAGGGTTTAAATCTCCTTTAGGGTTTTCAAAGAAAGTAAGCCAAAGATCCGTGAAAAATAAGTTCTAGAGCTAGATCAACTCAAACAAAATCTGAGATTTCCTGATTCAAAATCATAAAATATAGGGATTGAGTCTCCAGAATTTATTTATTTTAAATAACCCTTTTATTTTGTTTTTTAACTGGCTGGATGTCCATAAATACTAATCAAACCAATAAGCCGAATAGAAAATAGTTTTTTAATTTTTATTTTTTGAAATGGCTGTTCAGAAAACCTAAACAGAAAAAAAGCGGCTATATTATTCTTACCTGAATCTTCTGTTCTTTCAACTGGGCAGCGAGGATTTCCTCCTCCACTTCCGTAGGCTCTGAAACAGAAGGCATCTCGCTTGCTGACTTACAAATGGGTTACTTCTTAACAGGAGACTCAGAAATATCGCAAGAGAAACCGCTATATATATGATGGAGTTTATTTTCTTTAGCTTAAAACCCTAAAGGTTGTCACGTCAAGCGTCAAGTTAAGGAGGAAGATGTTTCACTGCCATCATGTGACTATCTAATACGCACAAAAATGGCCACAATGCACATTTGTGTATGTAGGGGTGAATGGTCTAAATTTAGTGTTATTCAATAGTGTTATTGAATTTTTACTAACATGAAAATTTCTTTCGTATATTTTTGTAGATCTTTATTTTTTATTTTGATTCATTTTTAAAAATGTTTGAATGAGTTTTATAGTATAGTTTTGTCATGTTTATTTAGGTCCTTTTTAAAGTTAGATGCATCTCGACAACACACATAATTTTTCTATTCTTAATTATTGGAAATTAGTTAAAGATATTAATTTTTTCGAAGTTTAAATTTGTTCATATATAAATAGACAAATGATTTAGTTTAATTTATTATCATATAGTTCCTATATGTATCTAGTAAATATTTTGTCATTATAAATTGTTATTTAATGTTTTTTCCTACTTTGAAGGGTGTGACATATTAGAAGGGCTAATACTAACCCTATTTATGCATATTATTAAATTAATGAGAGTCATAAGTCAAAGCATGTAAATTAAGGTAGAAGGTGATAATAAACGAACAAAATTGAAGATTTTTGTTGTGAATTATAAAACCTAACTAAGACTGTGTAAGTTGATCAAGGTCATCCATAGAGCACTGACAATGACCAATACTATTTCTATAGTCATAGGATTGTCTCCTTTTCATATCCAAGTTCAGATGACAAAAGGGTCTATGATTTTCAGTTCACACATACAGTGATAGATTGTAACAACAATATCAAAAATGATTGAAATCCCTTGTTCACCAAAATAAAAACTCCAAAACGTTGAGAGTCCTATATCTCCTATATATGATTGTATATTTAATTAAACATTATTTATTATATTTTACATATTTTTCAATGCTTAGTTTGAGGTAGGCATATTTTTATGCATACATTTTAGTAAGCCCCATTGTCTTACACCTCCTAAGGTTTCAACTTTCATATCCATATGTTTATTTATATGCTAGACCTCTATAGTTTTATTACAATTTTTCATATTTATTATTTCAAACATTAGGTATTACTTATATGGATCTATTTTTTTGTCCCTCTTATATATGTGTTTGAATTGTTTTAAAAAATTATTTGCAATAGATAAGTAAAACCCTTTTGCTAGTAGAGATTTGAGATATACTCATTGTGCAAAATTCTCAATTTCTCAAGTCTATAATTGCATAGTGCAAATACCTATAATCTTATTATAAATTATCAACTATCCATGAATGCTAGAGGCCACTTGAAGAAATATGCAACCATTCTTCCAAAAAAAACTCAAAAATCTCGAATCCCATTCCAAAGTTGTATAAGTTTCCAAATTCCTAATTGAAAATGGGAATAATAACATATGTCTTCATTAGCAATCATTTTATGTTTTTTTGTCATGGCTTTATATGTAATGATGCAAATCTCATGTAATGATAAATCCTTAAAATTTTACAAAATAGTTGAATCTTAAGAAAATCTTGTACCTTATTTGGATATGAATCAAAGAGTGGTTTTTGAACCTATGTGTACAATTACAATAGAACAAGATTCAATATTGGTGTCTAGGAAATATAGCAATAATAAAGAAGAAAACAAGAACAATGATGAAATTAATGATTTTAAGGAAAATAAGTTTCACTCCAATAGGTCCAATGGAGTATACTTCGAATATAGATATATTATTTTTGTTGGCTCTCTATATATAACTTCACGAGCTTATGGGAGACCAAAATTCACTTCAACAAATGAAAGCAACAAAAACTAAAGACAAAAGAAAACAACCAATGAGAAATGATTGTTGTTTCAAAAATAATAACTGTTTAAGTACCAATATCATGCAAAGTGAATTAGAGAAATATGGATTTGGATTTAGGTATGTACAAAAGTTAGGATACAAAGATAAATAGTATGGAGTAAGAGATCATTGTATAAGAAAACCAATTATTCTATTTGTTCTTCCAAACAAGGAAAGAATTGTTTACAACAATAATCCGTCTTCTTTGCACATGCATAATTACTTATTATACAAAGATTTTGAGTATGTTGGTGCATGTATGATTTTTTATAGATACAACAAGCAATACGAGTTCAATACTATTTTCCCTCAAATGGTCAATTTCTCCACAGAACATGATGTACCATATGTTGATACTTTCTCTAATAAAACTTTGGCTGAATTTTTGGTAACTAAAGTTAATTTACCTACATGTTATCATAATTATATCTATTTCCTTTTTATCTAAGTATATGTGTTTGTTTTGATAAAGAAGAACCTCCACACAATGGTAATTTGATGATATATAACTCGATGGTTTAAAATATTTTTCTACCTTGCTTTATATGGAAGATAGATTTATTTTTCCCAACGAGGATACAATTGATGTCAATATTGGTACTCTTGAAAATATGAAGGTATTGGAACTTGGTGTTTCTTTAACTCTTAAAGAATAACAAATGTTTACTAATTTATTGATTGAATATGGTGACATTTATATAAGGACTTATGATTATATGCATGTTTTTTTTTACTATTGTTATAACATCTTTTAAACTAATTTATGCATGTGTTACTTTCCCATTTAGACTAAGTGAACAAAGAAATTGATAGTGTGCTCAGCTTGTAGCTCACATGGATTTTATCTTATGGATTCTTGGTTGAATTGTATTTTTTAATTTTGTTTCCTTTCATTTGAATCACAACAAGTAATGAACTTACTATGTTACAAGATGCTCGGGAATGTAATGAACTTACTATATTGCAAGATGCTTGAGAATGTAACGAACTTAATATATCACAATATTAAAATTACAACAACAATTTATGATATAAAAGATTACATAAGTAGAATAACACATTCACTTGCAAATAAGCACAGATCCACAAAATAAATTAAAATGGAGAGTAGAATACTTGAATATAGATCCAAGCTAATTTGAGGGGGCAACCTCCTATTTTATCAAAATTAAGGAATTAGGAAAATGATAATCTAATTTAAACAAATTGTTGATTAAAATTATAATGTATAAAATATGCAATAAATTACACAAGACTTATTTAGAACTTGTTATTTATGGAAAAATGCTAAAAGGGGAAAAAACTAAGACAAATAACTTAGCTAGAACTCGAGTTTGATAAATTGTAACAAAGACTGTAACTGGCTATGAGACTATGTAATGTCACTATAAATCAGGAACAAGGCTTGACATTTGCATGGGACAAGGTCGTGTTATTCAGACGAAGTTGGCCTACATTGGCACCTATATGGAGTGTTGGCATCTGATATGGTTTTTACCCTATGTGAATTCCAACTAGTACACCTCTATCTATAGGTCCTATGTGACTGTGCAAAAGCTTTCGATTTGTTATAAGGTTTATTATATAGATTCTAATTCGCTTGGAACCCTAGCTCAATGACAAGGAGGAATAAACACAATAAATGAGAAAAAGGGGTTAGGGAATAAAGGTTTATTTGACCTCAATACCCCATTGTGTTGAGCGTTTCCTACTTACCAATACTCTGAAGAGGGATAAAACTCCATGTAGTTCTCCCATGCTATGGTGGTGAGTGTGAAATATTGTTGTAATGTTATATTTTGGTGTAATCTTGGTGTAACTATGTACTTCAATAATGGCTTATGACCTTGGAAGTGTATTCAGACTTAGTTCAAGGCTATTTGGGTTATGTGGACTAAGAGTTGGGAAGAATAAGTGTTTTCCTCTCAATGTGCAGTTAAAATAATTATAATGTTTGCAATATAGAAGTCTCTTGCCAACTAGTCAACAAATGAATGAAAAATATGTTTTTATAGTGGTCTTTTGGAAATTCCTCTAATAGGACTTGCAAAACATGTGGAAAGACCCGTTAGGTAAATTTAAATTTGAGAAATTAGCTATTATCAATTGTAAAAAATATTTTATGTTTATATAGCACCTCGATCTTTCACACTTGACAAACTCGAACCTTGGTTGTTCCTCTTAGTTCTAGACCTTTTTCGCTTCCATAAGTCTCACATCTACTCTATCTTTGTGCCCCTTAGCCTATATCTCTTAGTCTAACCAATCTTATGTTGATGACCCAGGTATTTTATCATGACTAAAATGTTTAAAATGTACTTATCTCCCATCTCTACAAGTTTTGAACCTATACCTATTTTCCTGCTCCTTATACACTAACAACCGAGATAGACAATAGCGTCAATGTTATTGTCCTATCCCGACATAATTATCTAGTGCTCTAAATACATCCAATTTGAAAATAAAATGTATATTAATGGTTAACCTAAGTGTTTTAATGTGAGTTATTACTCTAAAGGGATTGATATAAATACAATATCAACCCTCATTCATTCATCACCCAACAAAAGACCAAAGAGACCAAAGCAACTTATCAAAAACACTCTATTAAGCATTCAATTGAAGAAAGATTCCATCTTTTCATACCAGTCATAGATACAACACATATACATGTCTAAAGTACTAAAATATCAACCCAAAATACTGATTTACCAAGTTACAAGCTAGGTCATTATTGTACTTGCTTTGCACATATTACATGATTCACACACAAGCCAACACATAAGGGAGAAATAGATGATTATGAGGCCCTCTTATGGAGTATTAGATATGTAGGTATCACCCTCTAATAACGAGGTCTTTGGGGTCAACTTGACACTATGTGCCCACTAACCCATTTTTCCCCAAGGTCATTATGAAGATGAAGAGCTACAATTTTATTATTTCATAAGGAGTAATAGTACATGATCTAGATCTGAATGCACCAGAGTAAAGACAAAGAAAACCCCATAAGCATCCAGGTGGTTGCATCTTGTTCCATCAAGTATTCCATACAGGATACTTACATTGAACCTAGATAGTAGCATCAATGCAACTATCCTAGGCTGATGTTATTGTCAAGAGTGTTAGAAGTGTTAGATCTAAAATCTTATGATTGTTATAGAATCTCATTATAGCCTGCTTTCTACTTGTTTTAAAGCCATAACTACATTAGCATCAGAACAAGTGAAGTACACAACTTCTTTGTCATTTCTATATATAGTATAGTTGTACTTTTCATATTTAGACTATCTAAACATAATAAATTCAATGTATGATTATATCTGAGTTTAACATCTAATTAGCCTATTGTAGATCTGATTATTGACCTTATGCCATTTCATTTCTATACACCCCTTTAATCAAATCTAGGGTTAATGATAAGATCATCTTAGAACAACATTTTAACGTTAAACATTTGGTGAACCTGATCTTTGAACATCAAACCCTATATCACTTAGGGTTTTCTAATTTTTCTATTACTAATTCTTGATTGTCACAAAATATGTGTAACATGGATGCATCTATTACCCATTTTAGATTCCAATATGTCATAGTTGTTATGGTTTTCTACATTAATTGACTTGTCAAATCTTATAAGCGAACCCATACCAGTAATGAGAGGGCTTTAAACCAAACACAACACTTAATCTATTTTCAAATTTCATTTTATAATGTTATACAACCAATATATAGATGCCAATGTGTAAACTCTCGACCATTTGTCTTACCTAGATCTTATTCGAATGAAAACTACCATCTTGCACCCGTTATTCTCCCATGATTTATATTGGATTTTGTAGTCCATGTTATTATTGTTTGAAGAGGTAAGGTTGCTCAACCCATCCTGCCACTTGTTAATATACAACAAGTGCCACCTAAACTCAAGATTGTAATAAAATCTAAGGGATACGACATTATTGACCAATTGAATAATACACATACTAAGATTTCAATACTTGAGATCCTAAAGCAATCCACTATTTATAAGGATATCTTATACAACACATTATATGAAACACAAGTTCCAACTAATATTGAGATTGTTTATTTTACAAATGTCATGAAATATCTCAAGAACAATACCAAACTCATGGCCTTTGCTCCAACACATTTACCATCCAAAATATTGTGGACCAAATTTTGCCTTTATTCATAAAAGTGACAATGAAAAGTAAGGGTATCAAATGAGTACTTGTTGATAATGGATTGGGCCTCAACATTTGTAGCATACAATTCCTAACCAATTTGGGTATTAACATGAACCTTATTTAAAACATAATTATGCACATAAAAGGGTTTGACAATTCACATAACCCTCCAGTCAGACAAATTACATTAGATGTGACCTTAGGACCAAAAATAATTCCAACTATTTTCCAGGTCATGTCTCAATCCTTACATTATGATTTACTTTTGGGTAGACCTGAGATACATATACTTTATTGATGTGTAAAATTCATACATGAGGGGACCCTATTATCCATGCCCACTGATGATGAGCCTTTCAAATTTTGAAAAATTATACATTCTAAAAATGAGGGCATTCCTACTATAGTACAACCTCGATAATCCATCCCTCTTGAGCATATTCACATGTATGAAATAGGTGAGTCAAGTACAATGACTCATTTGTCCCAAAATGTAAATAAGGCACAACATAATGAAGTATATATAAATGCACAAAAAGAGCAAGAACCATTACCAAAAGTGTCAGTACAAACAAAAAAGCCTCCAACATTTAAACTTCCTTTATTGGTTAATATTGAGCAAAAAAATGGCCACATCTCATATTATTATAACAGTGATGATGATAGAGCTTATGACATGACAAATGAGAGATGCAAAATTTAAAATTTGACCCACTAGAGCACCTATCACATGACCTATTTGAACCTAGGGGTCCTGGTACATATAAACTAAACCCACTTGTAGAAAATATGGAGCTAAATCCAGATAAGGACAAAACAAAACTAATAGATGAGCATGTAAATGTTTGTTATTATATATATCCCTCTTGGTTAAAAGTACTAAGTCAACCTTATAAGGGCCAAACAAAAGTACATCATGTAAATAATGTGGAGTCTTCTCAAAAGGCTTTACCCCAAATGCTACAGATCACAACAGAATAGGATACCATCGATATTACCTTATTTTTGTTACTTGAACATAGAATGATTTCTTTACCTTATACCATACATAGATCAGGGAGTAGACTATTACCCAAAAAAGGAGTACCATATAGTAATTACCATCGGATCATTAGCCATACTACTAATCAATATGTAGCATTGAAAAATATAATTTACTAATATAAGAGCAAAGGACACATACACAATGTGTCCATAATAGGCAAAAGGAAACACCCACCATAGTTAACACAGTTTCACAACAACCTAATCGACTTGTCTTATCCAATACACCAAGGAGACATTTCTCCCATTTACCTAAGTCACCAGCTTCATTACTCCCATGTTACTAGAGTGTTAGCTTATATCTCTCCCTCATCTTATCAAGGTTGATATGAGTTGACCTATTCCTAAAGGATATGATGCAAATGGTTATTGTGATTATCATCAGGGACTAGGACATTCTACAAGCATATGATTTACCTTGAAGCACAAGATCCAAGATATTATTGGTAACTAAAAGCTTATATTTGAGGATCCTCCAAAGGAATTAGGCTCACAACCTGGTGATAACCATAAACATAAAATATTTGGCAATCCTTTACAAGACCATTCTAAGAAGAAATCGAAAGTGCAAATGGCATATAACGCACATCCTCCTCCCTCACATTATGAGCACCCACTAGATGGGATTATTGGTACTTACACATGACATATAACTCATATGGTTTATAAGACTTCCATTTCCTTTGATGATAGTGAATTTATGGATGATGACTATAATAATCATTCTCTATTCATTCAAGCATATCTTGATAAACACCCCATACGTAGTGTTATGATTGATAATGGTGCAAGCGAGAATGTTTATACCATGACATTACTTACAAACTTAGGTTATACTCATAATTATTTGCACCATTATACCAGATCAATTAGAACATTTTATGAGACCTCATAGAGGGTTCTTGTCAAGATTGACTTACCATTACAAGTTGGTCCTGCATCTGTGGTTACTGTTGACAATTTTGCCACCATTGATCAAAGTTACTTATTTATAGGTTTTCAAGAAGACTCCATTCATGGAGTGAATATTAAAAAAGGGATAAAAACCATAATATAACCTTAATCAATCCAAAATTATGCTCAAGAATAACTTATAAGTCTAAATTTTAACAAATGCTTTTTTTGTTCCTTGAACTAATTAGTTACAAGCTAGTGAAGTTAATTTTCAAATGCTCGGTACATGAAGGTGAAGATGAGTTAGATCAAACAATATTAATGGTATTTTTGGGTATATATAACCTAAATATTACATTCATTGGTTTCAAGTTACAGTGGCTTAACTTTATGAACAATTGTTAAGAAGAACAAGTGCTCTAAAACCCTTCTTAAACTTTAATGGCTCAATTTTAAGCAGTATGTTTACATTTTGCAGTTATCTGTTGAAAAATAAAGGATATGTGAGATATTATGTGGAATATAAGACATTTATAACCTTTATCAACAAAATTTAATGGAAAATAATGGATAAAGGCAAAGATACAAGCATCAGGGTTTTAAACAAACAAGAGAGATGGTTAGAAAAGGTAAATTTTTGACAGGTTTAAGTGATTGGTTGAGAACATCCAATTATTGTAATGATAATATGGGTTCTTCCAAGTCCTAATTAAAAAATAATGAGGTATTTAGGCCTTATAAAACTCATTAAAATGGTAAAACACAGACTAAAGGCATTTAGAAATGAAATTATGCCAACTAGGAAACACCAAAAAGTGCATATTTTGATTTTTATTAAATGAAATCTCTTTAAATTTGACATGAAAGTTTTTTTTGATGTATTTTAATGTTTCCAATTTGTTTCAGGTTTGCATTTACCTAAAAAGAGATCAAATGCCAATATATAGGTCTAATCATGAAGGGAATGAAGGTTTCTTCACTTTTTTGCTCACAAATGAGGTTGGAAATGGGTGTTTAAGGTCCCTCCAATGGAAAATTTTTATTTTATAATGTTTATAATTCATGAACAAGTATGAATCAATGATCATGCAATGAAAACCAATTCAAAATAGGACCATTTCATGGAAAAACATCTCTAAGTCATCCTTAGCGCATAGGATATTTTCAAAATTTTATAGGTATTACCCATTGAGACCTATCCAATGTGCATAGGATCAATTTTTTATCAGGGCTAGAACTCATTTAGACCCCCTAGTCCAAATCAGGGTTTTTTAAGAACAATAGAGCATGAAATAGCATTTTTTAGAATTGTATATAGAGTTTAGAGCTAAAAATTTGTTTGAAGGTCTGTGCCACCATGGTCATTGTATTACAATTATATTTTTTCTCCTTATTTATTTTAATTATGAATATCCATAAAGCTTTTGGCCCTCGCAGTGCATTCAAAAAGCTTGTCAAAGTTGCACAAGATAAGCATATGGAAGAAGAACCAGATTGGAGAGTTATTGTGTTCATCATCAATTACACACTTGTAAAGAATATTTAATGGGTAATTAAACATCCATATGTTTCCATATAACTAATTATATCACCCCATTTTGGGTTAAATTTATCAAATTCAAGTCAACTTCAAAGAACCTTTAATTAGCCCTACAAAACTGGAGTTCTAAGACATGCAAAGGTGGATAAGTGGAGTTTAAGTCTTGGCTAATACTAGAACCCTATTTTTAGTCAATATGATCCTTTAAAAATTAAAAATACATTATATTTATACTATGCCCCTTTTTGGGCTATTTTTATTAAAAACACGAGGCTAAACATGCATGCAAGATAGTTCAAGTTGAACTCCAAGTTTGAAGTCAAGATAAGTCCAGTCAACTCAATATGCAAGTGAAGGTAATTGAACTCAAAATTCAAGATGCATGAAACACCAAGAGGAGTTAACTAAACACCAAGAAGATTTAACTAAAGAAGACCAAAATGTTTGCTGATCAAAATAAATTAACTCAAGACTCAAGCTTGCATGAAGAGCCATGTGACGTTTCAATAATGCAAACAAGATTATATATATAAATACCATGCCATACTCCAAGAAAATAATGTTTAAATCTCTAAATTTACTACGTAGCATTTTTGGAGTGAGTTTGAGTTGAGTTGGGTAGAAGTTGGAGTTGAAGGCTCAGTTGAACTGAGAGTGAACTTGAATAACATGTGCACTCATTCTTAGTTTGGAGCTGATTATCCTCTCTCTCTTCATCTCTTAGATATGTATTCTCATTTGATAGAGGTTTAGGATCAGATTATACTCGTATCTTATTGAAACTCTTCCAAAATTTGTACCACCTCACCTTTAAAGCAATAAAAAGATAAAATTTTCCTCCATCTTTAGGTTGTTCATGAAGTGTGTTCTTAATACTCATTGATGTAACTTAGTGAATGATTATTTTTCATATGTTTATGTCTGAATATCTCAATTTTATAAAACAAATAATATTTATTTCATGTCATATAAAGTTTTTAAGTCTAATTTATACCTAATCTGGAAGTGAATTCAACCATTGTTCATTCCTTCTAAGCTATTGCGAGTGTCTGTCAAGACGTGTATGAATTACTTATATGCAAGAGTCATTGTATAAATATGAAGTGAATGTGTGTAGATTATTTAGCTTCAAAAGTGTGTCAAGTATATGTATAATTGACTTTATTATTGGTGTATCGCCTCAAATTTTCAATTTTATTTCCATGTTTAGATTTAACATTGCTCCTTCTACCCTTTTCTTAGTAAAGAAAACACAAAATTAGAGAGTTTAGTGTTAAGTAGGTGAGTGTACCAAAGGTAAACAACCCTTTATCTATATATTCTCTCCAATTTAAGGTCACCCACACCTTGGAGATTTTTCATTATATCAACAAGAGTGAGAACAGACACATGTTCTTGAAAGGGTGTACTTCTGAGTGATAACAATTTCTAGCATGCCCAATGAGACCATAGCATAGAATATTACTAAAGATTGGTGTTGGTTATAATAATTTACAAAAAATGTATTATTAAATTACTTGGTATATGGTGACTCCAAGTTATATACAATTGGTTTAAGTAGTCCAATTTTGTAAAAAGAAAATTAGTATGTATTATAATCATTCACTTTGTGAAAATGCATATTTTTCACCTTCATATCAAGATGAAAATTTTCATGGCTTCATCTAAAGTGGATCTCAACTAGTTGGATATTATTATTCTAGTGATATTTACTACCCTGCCACCCCTGGTCATGTTTCCAATCAGCCTTGGCAAAGTCATGTTGTTTCCAATCAACCTGAAAAATGTGTGCAAGAGATAATATTTGACTTTGAGAGACAATGTATGGAGATTGATAGGGAAGAAGAATATAATATGCACAAATAAGATCTCGAACATCAAGCCTATATACATCAACAAGAGATAGAATCATTGAAGAGATATAATGAGGCTACAAGAGAACCAATACAACAGTTGCATGTGATAGTATAAAGATTTGAGTCCATAATTCCATGTTGGAAACAAGAAGAACTAGAACCCCTTGAACCTTAAAGAGAGTCTACTTGCTTCAAAATTTAAAGTTTTAGGAATCCTAGTATTATGAAAGAGCCTAAGACCATTCCATTCAGGAAATCTTCTTGGACCAAAATCCCTGATTATGTCATGCCTACTCTTGAGAAAGAACCTCCTTCTATGCCAATCCAAAATCAAGATATTAAGAAAGCTGTAGAAGAAAAATCAAGATAGTTTCTAACTTTCTTGAGCCCTCCACTCATTCATCAAATTGAATTTGTCCATGAAGATCAAGAATGTGAGAGGTTGATTGTTGAGTGGAAAGAGAAGTATGAAACATTGAAGTATGAAGCTCTAACACAAGTTTCTTTCCCTTCTCTCAAAGAAATATTGAATGAAACTATTACTTCCAAACTTCAAAGTCTTCTTAATTCCCCTTCAAGTCCTCCATCCATATTTCAAGTTAAAACCATACTTGAAGTTCAAGACACCTCTAAGTTTGAAAAATTAATTGAAAAACATGCAGGTAGAGAGAATAATTTGTCAAGAGAGGATGATCAAGAGTTATGTTGGTTAAATGAGATTCAAATTGGTAGAGAAGAAGATCATGTTGCAGCCCTTGAGGATCAAAATAAAATCATAGCTATAAGTGAACTTAAATAATCCTATCCTATCATGAAGATGTTCCATAAAATATGTAAGTATCTAGTGAGATTGCAACAATGATTTCGCAAGGTAACAATCCCAGACATGAGTTAAGTAAATATACAAAAAAAATGTAATGATTCCTAGTGAACCTCAAGAAGCTACAAGTGAAGATATACAAGGTTTTTATGAATTATTGAATTATTACTTAAATTTGATTCAAGATTTTGATAATATTTGTAGACATACATCTCCTTGCGATGACATTGATAAAGCAACTATTCTTATGAATCAAAATATGGATATGTTGGAGAGATTTCTTAGTATTGAAGAGAAACATGAGGTAAGTATTAAACCACATGATGAGTTTGTCTATATTAGATATATGTTTGATTCAATTGATTTAATTAGATACAATCCAAAGAGGTTGACAATCAAGAAAGAGTCGATTCAACTAGAATGACACTCACACAATAGCTTGTTAGTCATCTTCATCAACCACGTGGAAAGGACCTGAAAGGTTTTTATTTTGATCTAGGTGGATCTTGATTATTGTACATGTTGTCAGTAGTTTTAGTTTTCACTTTCCTCCAAGTGTTTTTATGCACATGTTTATTTAGTTTTATTATTTTTAACTTTCCTCTAAGTTCTATCTTGCACATTTTTTAGTTGGTAGTTGTTTTAATTTTCAATTCAACAAATACTCATGCATAAGTGTTGTAATTGCTTGAGGGAATTATCAGTTTTAGAATTTATTAAAAAAGCATTTTTAGTTTCAATTTTAGTGATATTTTCATAAATATATAGCCAAATGTATAGAGCTATTGGTCTTGAGTGTTTAGCAGGCCAACATCCCAGTAAAGTCATCAAGAATGTTGACAATTTTGCCACCATTGGTCAAAGTTGCTTATGTGTAGGATTTTAATAAGAATCCATTCATGGATTAAATATATAAAAAGGTATAAAAAAGTATCATAAAAATTTCATCAGGCCAAAATCATGCTCAGGAACAACTTACAAGTCCAAATTTTGATAGACGCTTCTTTTATTCTTCTAACTAGCAAGTTGAAAGCTAGTGAAGTCAATTTTCAAATGCTCAATACATGAAGGTAAAGAGGAGTTGGATAAAATGACATTAGAGGGATTTTTGGACCCATATTACATAAATAGTAAATACATTAGTTGTATATTATAATATATTAATTTTATGAACAATCATTAAGAAGAATAGGTGCTCTAAAACCTTTTTAAAACCTTAATAGCTCGATTTTAAGCAGTATGTTTACATTTTTTAGTTATTTGTTGAAAAATAAAAGTGGTTTGATATATTATGGGGAATATAATACCTTTATACACCTTCATTAATATTTTTTTTTATGACAAATAATGGATAAAGGCAAAGGTACAAGTATCAGGGTTTTAAACAAACAAGAGAGACAATTAGAAAAGGTAAATTTTGATGGGTGTAAGTGTTTGGTTGAGCACATAAAATTATTATAATGATAATAAGGGTTTCTATATGTCTTAATCCAAAAATAATTGTGTTTAGGCCTCGTAAAACTCAATAAAATGACAAAATACATACCTAAAGGTGTTTAAAAATGAAATTGTGCAAACTAGGAAACACCAAAAAGTGCATATTTTAATTTTTATTAAATGAAATCTCTTGAAATTTGATTTTTTTTTTTTTTTTTAATGTATTTTAATGTGTCAAAGTATTTTAAAGTCCATAATGTACCTGAAGATAGATAAAATTCCAATACACAGGTCTAATCATGAAGGGAATGAAGGTTTCTTCACTTTTTTTAATCATAAATGGAGTTGGAAATGGGTGTTTCAAGTCCCTCCAGTGGTAAAAATTGATTTTAGAATATGTATAATTCATATAAAGATTTTAATAAATAATAATTTAATGAAAACCAATTTAAAATAGATTCAGCTCATTGAAAAATATCTCCAGATCATCTCCAAGGCATAAAGCATACATTTTTTTGTGAATTTTTCTTAGGGAGTTTGGTGAAGAATTTTGGAGATTTTTAAAATTTTATATGTTTTTCTCATTGAGAAATATATAATGATAATATGATCAATATTTTATCAGGATCGAAACTCATTTTAGATATCCCAATCTAAATCAAGATTTCTTGAGAACAAGAGAGCACAATAAAGCATAAAATAATATTTTTTGGAGTTATACATGGAGTTTGGAGCTGAAAATTTGTTTGAAGGTATGTGCCACCATGGTGATTATTTTAAAATCATATTTTTTCGCATTATATATTCAAATTATGAATATCCATCAATTTTTTGGCTCTCACAATGCATTCAAGAAGCTTGTCAAAGTTGCATAAGATAGACATATGGAAGAAGAACCAGATTGGAGAGTTGTTATGTTCATCATCAATTAAAAACTTATCAAACATAATTTTTGGATAATTAGAAATCCCCATGTTTCCATTTATATAACTATGTCTCCCCATTTTGGGCTAAATTTAGCAAGTTTAAGTCAAATTCAAAGACCCTGCAATTAGCCCTACAAAAGTGGAGTTCTAAAACATGCAAAGGTGGATGAGTGGAGTTTAACTATTGGCTAATATTGGAGCCATATTTTTAGTAAATATACTCATTTAAATATGAAGCATGAATTTCATTTATACTACTCCCCATTTTAGGCTATTTTTAGAAAAGACATGAGGCCAAACATGCATGCAAGATAGTTCAAGTTGAATTCTAGGTTTGAAGTCAAGATAAGTCCAGTCAACTCAAGATGCAAGTAAAGGTAAATGAAGTCAAACTTAAAGATGAATGAAAGACAAAGAGGATTTAACTAAATACCAATAATATCTAACTAAATAATACCAAAATATTTACATGATCGAAGCAAGTTAACTCAAGACTCAAGCTTGCATGAAGAACCCTTTGACTTTTCAACAATGCAAACAAGCTTATCTCTCTAAATACCACACCATACTCCATGAAAATAATGTTTAAATATATAAATTTACTATGTATCATTTTTTGAGTGATTTGGAGTTGATTTGGGTTGAAGTTGGTGTTGAAGGTTTAGTTGAACTAAGAGTGAACTTGACTAGCATGTGCACTCATTCCTAGTTTGGAGCTGATTGTCCTCTCTCTCTTCTTCTCTTCTATATGTATTCCCATTTGAGAGAGGCTTAAGATTAGATTATGCCATTGGATTATTGAAATTCTACCAAAATTTGTACTACCTCATTTTTGAAGCAATAAAGAGCTAAAATTTTCCTCCATCTTCAGGTTGCTCATGAAGTGTGTTTTTAATACTCATTGATGCAACTTAGTGAATGATATATTTTTTTATATTTATGTATGAATATCTCACCTTTATGTAGACAATTATATTTATTATAGGTCATATAAAGTGTCTAATTATGATTTCTACCTAATTTAAAAATGAATTCAACCATTGTTCATTCCTTCCAAGCTAGTGTGAGTATTTGTCAAGATATGTGTATGAATTATTGATGTAAGAGTCATTATACGAAGATGAAATGAATGTGTATAGGTTATTTATATTCCAAAGTGTGTCAAGTATAGTCATAATTAACTTTATTATCGATGTATCACCCTGAATTTCTAGTTTTATTTCCATTTTTAGATTTAGCATTGCTCCTTCTACCCTTTTCCTATTCAAGAAAGCACAAAATTAGAGAGTTTAGAGTTAAGTAGGTGAGTTTAGAGTTTAGAGTCAAGAAAAAACAAAACTCAATGATGGTTTCCAAGAATAACTAATACCATTATTCCTACTACTACCACACAACCACTAAGTCCCATTTTACATACATAGAGCACCATTGATACCATAGTGATAGTTGTTACACCTATACATGCTCCTCGACAACATAAACATGTTATTACACCAAATTCATAGTGGGGAAATATCTATGACCATATATTGAATGGAATCATAGGATGATATTTCCTCCCCAAAAAATTCTAAAGACACCAAAAAAATAAAAAAAACTTTCAAAAATCCAAAAACACTTTCAGCACCTACATGTTTTATTAGCTCCTTTGCACCTATGTTAGTTTCATGTTGATGGATGGCATATTCAGTTACTCCTACATACACATATGTGTCACACTTCTATTTTAGTGTGATACATGCATACATAGATACATGAGATATTCATATTTTGGATGTTGGGATTTCCTTATACTCATAACATAAGGACATTGGGGCATCCACTTCTTTGATCTTGATACACACAATTTATATGATTCAATGATAACTCTAAATTATCATGTGTGAGCTTACATCTATATTTACACATGCCTTTTATCCATAATTATATCTTATATATGGTATTTGATATGCTATACAATTGAAATTTTTTCCTAATACATTTGATCGATAGGCTATAATGACATCTTTATTCTGGTTGCTTATGATTTACTTTATGCACTTATTTGAGTGGCTTGACTTACTATTGTATTCCTTATTCTAGCATTTGAATATCTCCTTTGATTATGACCCTTATTACAATGTATGTTTTCTTTTACATTTGCATATGTCATGGTTTATTGTATGGACATTTAAATATGTCATCCTTTCCTTTATGGACATTCAACTAAGTCACGTCCCTTTGATTGTGTGATATTTTGAACATGCCCCTTATTTGTGGTCTCCTTTGACCATTACCTTTTGACTTGTTATTGACTAGTATTATATGTGTGCTTGTAGTAATACTATCTAGATGTTGTCATGACCTTTATCATGCATCTTAGGCCTACATGTGATCACATTGGTTCTATGCGCTTTAACGATACATTTACCTAGACATGTTCCTTTTATATGCTACATGGTTACATTCATAGATTATACAATTGTCTTATGATTTTGAGGTGAGGCAAATACAATTTATTATCTTTCCCTCACCTTAATGGGGGGGCATATCAGTGTGGGCATGTTATAGAGGCATGTTTTCCACACTTAGCACAATTTTTAGATTTAACAGGGGCATGCCTTGGAAGCATGTTCTCCACACTCATTCATTATATGGTAATTATATCAACTTCCAAATTTAGTAGGGGCATGATTTAGAAGCATGTTATCTACATTCATTTAGTATATGGTGCTTATATCAAATTTTAGATTTGAGGCATGTCATATGGGCATGACTACACAGTTATCTGAATTAGCCAAAGCACATAGTTATATGATTCAAATTCACAATTGTGGTAAAATTCTATACATTAGTATTATTATAATATAGAGTTTCAACACGAGATATATCTAAGGTGCATATTTTATGTAATGTATGCCTGATATTACAAAATCAAAATCAGTTTCATATTCTAAAACTTTTTTATGGACTATTACCATATCATGGACTTTTTCATATTGATACCCTACAAACTTTTATAGACTTTATTAAGACAAAATGATGTAGCAGTTAGTTCACCTTAAATAAAATCTCTTGAAATTTGATTATTATTATTATTTTTTTTAATATGTATTTGAATGTTTCAAAGTATTTTAAAGTCCATAATGTATCTGAAGATAGATAAAATTCCAATATACAGGTCTAATCATGAAGGGAATGAAGGTTTCTTCACTTTTTTGATCATAAATGGAGTTGAAAATGGGTGTTTCAAGTCCCTCTAGTGGTAAAAATTGATTTTAGAATATGTATAATTCATATAAAGATTTTAATAAATAATAATTCAATGAAAACCAATTTAAAATAGATTCAGCTCATTGAAAAATATATCCAGATCATCTCCAAGGCATAAAGCATACACTTTTTTGTGAATTTTTCTTAGGGAGTTTGGTGAAGAATTTTGGAGATTTTTAAAATTTTATAAGTTTTACTCATTGAGAAATATATAATGATAATAGGATCAATATTTTATTAGGAATGAAACTCATTTTAGATATCCCAATCTAAATTAAGATTTCTTGAGAACAAGAGAGCACAAGAGAGCATAAAATAATATTTTTTAGAGTTATACATGGAGTTTGGAGCTAAAAATTTGTTTGAAGGTATGTGACACCATGGTGATTATTTTAAAATCATATTTTTTCTCATTAGATATTCAAATTATGAATATCCATCAATTTTTTGGCTCTCACAGTGCATTCAAGAAGCTTGTCAAAGTTGCATAAGATAGACATATGGAAGAAGAACCAGATTGGAGAGTTGTTATGTTCATCATCAATTGAAAACTTATCAAAAATATTTAATGGATAATTCAACATCCCCATGTTTCCATTTATATAACTATGTCTCCCCATTTTGGACTAAAATTAGCAAGTTCAAGTCAACTTCAAAGAGCCTGCAATTAGCCCTACAAAAGTGGAGTTCTAAAACATGCAAAGGTGGATGAGTGGAGTTTAAGTATTGGCTAATATTGGAGCCATATTTTTAGTAAATATACTCATTTAAAGATGAAGCATGAATTTCATTTATACTACTCCCCATTTTAGGCTATTTTTAGAAAAGACATGAGGCCAAACATGCATGCAAGATAGTTCAAGTTGAATTCCAGGTTTGAAGTCAAGATAAGTCCAGTCAACTCAAGATGCAAGTAAAGGTTAATGAAGTCAAAATTAAATATGAATGAAATACAAAGAGGATTTAACTAAATACCAATAAGATCTAACTAAATAATACCAAAATATTTGCATGATTGAAGCAAGTTAACTCAAGACTCAAACTTGCATGAAGAACCCTTTGACTTTTCAACAATGCAAACAAGCTTATCTCTCTAAATACCACACCATACTCCATGAAAACAATGTTTAAATATATAAATTTACTATGTATCATTTTTTGAGTGATTTGGATTTGATTTGGGTTGAAGTTGGAGTTGAAGGTTTAGTTGAACTAAGAGTGAACTTGACTAGCATGTGCACTCATTCCTAGTTTGGAGCTGATTGTCCTCTCTCTCTTCTTCTCTTCTATATGTATTCTCATTTGAGAGAGGCTTAGGATTAGATTATGCCATTGGATTATTGAAATTCTACCAAAATTTGTACTACCTCATTTTTGAAGCAATAAAGAGCTAAAATTTTCCTCCATCTTCAGGTTGCTCATGAAGTGTGTTTTCAATACTCATTGATGCAACTTAGTGAATGATCTTTTTTTATATATTTATGTATGAATATCTCACCTTTACGTAGAAAATTATATTTATTATAGGTCATATAAAGTGTCTAATTATGATTTCTACCTAATTTGAAAATGAATTCAACCATTGTTCATTCCTTCCAAGCTAGTGTGGGTATTTGTCAAGATATGTGTATGAATTATTGATGTAAGAGTCATTGTACGAAGATGAAATGAATGTGTATAGGTTATTTATATTCCAAAGTGTGTCAATTATAGTCATAATTAACTTTATTATCGATGTATCACCTTGAATTTCTAGTTTTATTTCCATTTTTAGATTTAGCATTGCTCCTTCTACCCTTTTCCTGTTCAAGAAAGCACAAAATTAGAGAGTTTAGAGTTAAGTAGGTGAGTTTAGAGTTTAGAGTCAAGAAAAAACAAAACTCAATGATGGTTTCCAAGAATAACTAATACCATTATTCCTACTACTACCACACAACCACTAAGTCCCATTTTACATACATAGAGCACCATTGATACCATAGTGATAGTTGTTACACCTATACATGCTCCTCGACAACATAAACATGGTATTACACCAAATTCATAGTGGGGAAATATATATGACCATATATTGGATGGAATCATAGGATGATCTTTCCTCCCAAAAAAATTCCAAAAACACTAAAAAAAAAAAAAAACTTTCAAAAATCCAAAAACACTTTCAGTGCCTACATGTTTTATTAGCTCCTTTGCACCTATGTTAGTTTCATGTTGATGGATGGAATATTCAGTTACTCTTACATACACATATGTGTCACACTTCTAATTTAGTGTGATACATGCATACATAAATACATGAGATATTCATATTTTGGAGTTGGGATTTCCTTCTACTCATAACATAAGGACATTGGGGCATCCACTTCTTTGATCTTGATACACACAATTTATATGATTCAATGATAACTCTAAATTATCATGTGTGAGCTTACATCTATATTTACACATGCCTTTTATCCATAATTATATCTTATATAGGGTAATTTATATGTTATACACTTGAAATTTTTTCGTAATACATTTGATCGATAGGCTATAATGACATCTTTATTCTGGTTGCTTATGATTTACTTTATGCACTTCTTTGAGTGGCTTGCCTTACTATTATATTCCTAATTCCAGAATTTGAATATCTCCTTTGATTATGGCCCTTATTCCAATGTATGCTTTCTTTTACATTTGCATATGTCATGGTTTATTGTATGGACATTTAAATATGTCATCCTTTCCTTTATGGACATTCAACTAAGTCGTGTCCCTTTGATTGTGTGATATTTTGAACATGCCCCTTATTTGTGGTCTCCTTTGACCATTACCTTTAGAATTGTTATTGACTGGTATTATATGTGTGCTTGTATTATTACTATCTAGATGTTGTCATGATCTTTATCATGCATATTAGGCCTACATGTGATCACATTGGTTCTATGCGCTTCAACAATACATTTACCTAGACATGTTCCTTTTATATGCTACATGGTTACATTCATAGATTATACAATTGTCTTATGATTTTGAGCTGAGGAAACTATAATTTATTATCTTTCCCTCACCTTAATGGGGGGCATATCAGTGTGGGCATGTTATAGAGGCATGTTTTCCACACTTACCACAATTTTTAGATTTAACAGGGGCATGCCTTGGAAGCATGTTCTCCACACTCATTCATTATATGGTAATTATATCAACTTCCAAATTTAGTAGGGGCATGATTTAGAAGCATGTTATCTACATTCATTTAGTATATGGTGCTTATATCAATTTTTAGATTTGAGGCATGTCATATGGGCATGACTACACAATTATCTAGATTGGCCAAAGCACATAGTTATATGATTCAAATTCACAATTGTGGTAAAATTTTATACATTATTATTATTATAATATAGAGTTTCAACATGATGTTAGGTTGTGGAGCTAAAAGCTTCACTGATGCAAATGGAGGAGGTTGTTGAGTTACAGAGTAATTGACGTCGGTCAGGAAAACCGACGTCGATCAAAAGTAGACAGGAAGCTACCGACATCAGTCAGGGATCAACTGACATCGGTCATCTCCAGATAGATAGTGACTGATGTCGATCGCCTGTGCATTTCTAGAACTGTCAGTTACATGAATAGTTAGTTAAATGAACAGCTTGTTTGCATGTAAAGACTAATTTTAGTCTTGAGTCTGCGTTTCTAATTATTGTAATTAGGTAGTCTAATTATTGTTTGTATGGGATATATTTAAGAGACCCATGGGGCTGTATTGTAATTTGAAGGATCATAAGGACTTGTCAAGAACAAGGAAAAGGGTTCTTCTGGGTGTAGAATCATAAGGACTTGCAAAGGCAAGGACAAGGGTTCTTTCAGGTGTGTAAGATCCAGAGGGTCTGCAAGTGTGCAAGACCAGGTTGATCTGTAGGTTGTGCAAGATCAGGTAGAAAATCTACATGGTAAGGTCAGTTGATTTGCAGGTGTGTGTGTGCAAGGTCAAAGGGGATCTACGAGGTAGCAAGGTCAAAGGAGATCTGAAACACAATAAGGAGCAAGATCAGGGAGATCTACTTGGAGTACTTTGAGTACTTGGTGTACTGGCAGTATTGTTACTGACTGGTGGAGGGAACAACAACTCAATGTTGAGTTGATTGTTGTTTGTAATTGATTGTGTGAGAGAGAGAACTCTTGAGGGAGAATTACTGGTACGCCCAAGAGGTGTGGGAAGAGTGTGATTTCTTTATTGTATTTCCTTCTGGAAGAGTGTTAATACAAGATTGTATTATCTCTCATATTCTGTGATGTTTCTGAATTCTAGTTACATTTTACTTCTGGTTTAATTCCGTGTTTAGTTGCTTATACAAAGGTAATCAAGTATACTCTTAAGGAGTGGGATCCTGACAATTGGTATCAGAGTTGTGTTTGCTCCAAATCTTGACAATTGGTATCAGAGCTGTGTTTGCTCTAGATCCTGATAATTGGTATCAAAGCTGTGTTTGCTCCAAATCCTGACAAGTGGTATCAGAGCTGTGTTTGCTCCAGATCCTGACAATTGGTATCAAAGCTTGGTTGAAGGTTCATCAGAGCCTGGTTCAGAGCATGTTAAGTGTTTTTTGATTACAGGTCACTCTCAGGGGTTTCTGATTGAGTGGGAGTAAAGCAATGGCAGAAGAAAGTACACTAAGAATAGAGAAATTCAAAGGCAAAAATGATCAATTATGGAATTATGGAAAGAAAGCACATGTAAAGAAAGATTGTTGGTTGGTAGAAGATCAGCATGAAAAAAATAAAGAAGCAATCGAAGCAGGTATTGTTGCACGGGATGCTCTTATATGTTCCTTGGATAAAGTAGAATCTTGGGTTTTAGATTCTGTTGCCTCTTTCCATGGAACCCCAAATAGAGTATTTTTCCATGATTATGTCCATGGAGACTTTGAAAAGATTTATTTAGGGGTTGGTGAGCCTTGTCAAATTGTTGGAAAAGGGGAAGTGCAGTTGAAATTGCAAACAGACAACACATGGGTGTTGAAGGATGTCATGCATGTCCCAGTCCTGAAGAGGAGTATAATTTCTATAGGAAAGTTGGGTGATGAGGGTTGCACAGTTACTCTCACAGCAGAATCTTGGAAAGTTTTCAAGGGTGCACTTGAATTAGCATGTGGTAAGAAAGTAGGTACTCTTTATCTATCTACTTGTATTACTGATTCTCCTTCTGGTTTATCTACTTCAGATGTATATGTGAAGATGTGGCTCTGTAGGTTTGGTCACATGAATAAGAAGGGGATGCATGTTCTTAAGAGGAAGTCTGATGTCTTTGACATACTTAAGAACTGGAAAGCCTTGGTTTTCATAGAGGAGATGATGGACAAAGATCAGCTCAAGGGGCTAAATAATTATGAGCAGGGCAGTTTAGACAAGGTTATGATCCAAAGTGAGCTCGTGGGTAAAAGTCATCACTCACAGGAAAACATAGTTACCGACGTCGAACAGGCAGGTATCAATGTCGGTCATGTGCAAACCAGAGTCGATGGTGTCAGGCAGGTGGACACTGACGTTGATCAGGGAATCAGCATCGGCGATCAGGTGGAATCGACATGGTCAGGTGCAGACCAGGGTCGGCTAGAGGTGACTGAGATTGGTCACTGTCAAAATGGATTTTGGGCAGACAACAAGATGTTAAGGAGTCTCAAATGCCCATGTGGAGGACTGAAAGGGTAAGTAAGCCTCAAATTCATAATTCCCTATTTTACACTACTTATTGCTCACTGATGGTCAAGAACCAGGGATTTTTGAAGAGGTAATGCAGATAGAATCTAGGAAACAGTGAGAACATGGCATGAATGAGAAAAATGATTCCTTGGGAAAGAACCAAATGAGAGATTTGGTAGAGTTGCCAATCGGGATGAAAGCACTGAAAGACGAATGGATTCCCAGGGTAAAGAAAGGAGAGAATGGACACGTGAGACAGAAGGCTAGGTTATATGGTCTTGAGCAAGCTCCAAAACAATGGTATAGGTTTGACAAGTTTATGACAAAGCATGGCTTTAGTCAATGTCAATGTAATCACTATGTTTATTTTACCAGGTTGGATAATGGTCGTGACATTATCCTGTTACTGTATGTAGTGTATATGCTTGTTGCAGGGTCACACATGCAGGGAATTGCTGAGCTAAAGGTAAAGTTAGTTCAGAGGTTTGCCATGAAGAATTTGGGAGCAGTAAAATTATTTGGCATGAGTATTTCTAGAGACAAGAAAAATCACAGGTTGATTTTGTCTCCAGATGATTATGTGAATAAGGTAGTGGAGAGGTTCAAAATGCAGGATGCAGAATCGGTTAACACACCTATGGATGGACAACTCACAGAACAATGTCCCAATCACATGATGAGGTTGAGTACATGAGTACTAGACCTAATATTACGTAAGCAGTGGGAGTTGTCAGCAAGTTTGTGGCCAATTCAGGAAAGAAGCACTAGAAAGCAGTTCACTGGATTCTCAGGTATCTGAGAGGGACCAACAATAGGTATACATGCTATGCAGGGTCAAGCACTTCTCTACATGGGTATGTAGATTTAGATATGGCAGGTTACTTAGATGACAGGAGAAGCACCACAGGATATGTGGTGGTTGGTCTTCAAGACTGAAATTGAAGAGGGATACAAGCCATGAAACAAAATTAGATGATGTACAGGTATAGGTATAGGTGCAGTTGTTTAGCTCCAAGTGGGATATTGTTAGGTTGTGGAGCTAAAAGCTTCACTGATGTAAATGGAGGAGGTTGCTGAGTTATAGAGTAATCGACATCAGTCAGGAAAATTGACGTCGGTCAGAAGTAGGCAGGAAGCTGCTAACATCGGTCAGGGATCAGTTGATGTCAATCATCTCTAGACAGATAGCGATCGACGTCGGTCTCTTGTGCATTTCCAAAATTTTTGATTACACGAACAGTTAGTTAAACAAATAACTTGTTTGCATGTAAAGACTAATTTTAGTCTTGAGTCTGTGTTTCTAATTATTGTAATTAGGAAGTCTAATTATTGTTTGTATGGGATCTATTTAAGAGACCCATGGGGCTGTATTATAATTTGGAGGATCATAAAGACTTATCAAGAACAAGGACAAGGGTTCTTTCGGGTGTAGAATCATAAGGACTTGCAAAGGCAAGGACAAGGGTTCTTTCAGGTGTGTAAGATCTAGAGGGTCTACAAGTGTGCAAGACTAGGTTGATCTACAGGTTATGCAAGATCAGGTAGAAGATCTACATGGTAAGTAAGGTTAGTTGATCTGCAGGTGTGTGTGTGCAAGGTCAAAGGAGATCTACGGGGTAACAAGGTCAAAGGAGATCTACAACACAACAAGGAGCAAGATCAGGGAGATCTACTTGGAGTACTTTGAGTACTTGGTGTACTGGCAGTATTGTTACTGACTGGTGGAGGGAACAACAACTCAATGTTGAGTTGATTGTTGTTTGTAATTGATTGTGTGAGAGAGAGAGAACTCTTGAGGGAGAATTACTGGTACGCCCAAGAGGTGTGAGAAGAGTGTGATTTCTTCATTGTATTTCCTTCTGGAAGAGTGTTAATACAAGATTGTATTGTCTCTCATATTCTGTGTTGTTTCTGAATTCTAGTTACATTTTACTTTTGGTTTAATTCTGTGTTTAGTTGCTTATACAAAGGTAATCAAGTATACTCTTAAGGAGTGGGATCCTGACAATTGGTATCAGAGCTGTGTTTGCTCCAGATCCTGACAATTGGTATTAGAGCTGTGTTTGCTCCAGATCCTGACACACGAGACATATCTAAGGTGCATATTTTATGTAATGTATGCCTGATATTACAAAATCAAAATCAGTTTCATATTCTAAAACTTTTTTATGGACTTTTACCATATCATGGACTTTTTCATATTGATACCCTACAAAATTTTATAGACTTTATTAAGATAAAATGATGCAGTAGTTAGTTCACCTTTTGGTATGGTTGAGTTGATCAAAACACTTAATCTTGCCATGTTTTCATGTTGGACTTGATCATCCAGCCTTACCAAGTTATAAGTATCATTAGGTTGTACAGTTGAGCTAATCTCAACTTCCATGTGGCAACTAACTTTTGATTCAAATTTGGGGCCATGTGCCCCTCTCTCTCTCTCTCTCTCTAGTTGGATATATGCACTTTAAATATTTATCTATATTTGTCTTGATCTCAATTTTAAAGCCTTATAATGATAAATCTTTTTCAAATCAACTTACCAATAAACAAGGCAGTTACATCAACACGCAAGTGTACTCTAAACCTTGATCTTTCAAAATTCAATCTGTTTCAAGTAATTTCAATATTTGATTATATGAACTTATTTTATATTATAACATGCTCTTGGTTGTAGGTCCATCACTAGTAAATCACTCAAGTTGGACACATGTAAAGACAAGGTTTGAACACATACCTAGGTATTCATTCATTTATTTTAAACTAACAACTTCATTATTAGATTAAAAGGGAGGGGACACAAATTTAGATGATATTTTATGATTATATAACACCCCAGTCTTGTACACTTGGCAAACTCAGACCTTAGTTGTTCCTTTCAGTTATAAACCTTTCCGACTTCTACAAGTCTCACATCTACTCTATCTTTGTGCCCCTTAGCCTATATCTCTTAGTTTGAATAGTCTTATGTCGATAACCTAGGTCTTTCATCTTGCCTTGAATGCTTAAAATATACTTATCTCCCATATCTGTAAGTTTTAAACCTATGTATACTTTCTTTGGACACTGACGTTTGAGATAGACAATAGCATCGATGTTACTGACATGTCTTAACATAAGTGTTTAATGCCCTAAAGTCATCTAATTTATAAATGAAACGTATCCTAATAGTCATCCTAGTTGTTTTAATGTGAGTTATTTCTCTAAAAGGATTGATATAAATACAAGATCAACCCTCATTCATTCCTCACCTGATAAAAGACCAAAGAGACCAAGGCAACTTATCAAAAGTACTCTATCAAGCATTCAATTAAATAAATCTTCTCTATTTCCATACTAGTCATAAGTACAACACATCTACAAGATTAAAGTACTAAATGAATAGTCTGAGATCCTAATTTTTTAAGTTACAAGCTAGGTCACTGTTGTAATTACTTTGAACATATTGCATGATTCACATACAAGCCAACACCTAGGGGAGAACAATATACGTCTAAAGTCTTCTTTTGGAGTATTGGCTATGTAGACAACACTCTCTAAAAATGGGGTCTTTGGGGTCAGCTTGACACCATGTGCCTACTAACCCATTTTTTCCAAGGTCACTATGAAGATAGAGAACTAGGGTTTTAATATTTCACAAGTGACAATACATGACCCAGATCTAAATGCACCAGAACAAAGGCAAATCAAAACCCATAAGCATCTAATCGTCACATATTATTCCAACAAGTATTCTATACATGACACTTGTGTCAATCCTAGACAATAACATCGAGACGACTTTCTTAGGCTGTCATTACTATCTAGAGTGCTAAAAGCATTAGAGCTAGAATCTAATGACTGTCTCAAAATCTCTTTTTTACCAATTCTAGATCCATAAATGTATTAGCATCAGAATAAGCTAAATACATCACTTCTTTGTCATTTTTATATCTAGCATAGTTATACTTTCCATATTTAGACTATCTCAGCATAATAATTTAAATGTTTTCTTATATCTGAGTTTAGCATCTAATTAGTCTATTATAGATCTTATTATCATCCTTGTGCCATTTCATTTCTATATACCCATTTAATCAAATATAGGGTTAACAATAAGATCACCTTGGATCAATATTTTAGAGTTAAACATGTGGGAGGATGTGGCCAGTGGATTCAGACACTACTGACAAGCAAGATAGTCTTAATGGAGTGGCCTTGTCTAAGAAGTAGAGACAACTAAGCTTGAAGTGTGAATCAGTGAAGGGTTGAACTTATGTTGTTTGGAATGACGAACATGAACATCAAATATCATAATTACTTAAATACATGGATCTATATGCACCCAAAAATTACATAGTGCAACATATTTTAAACCTTCAATGATGATGTAATGATCTCCAAAATACGTTAAGGATTGGTTCTCTTTGATAATCTTATCCTCTATCCCCCTTTTGATCATTCTAAACTTGGAAATTTTATTTATTTGAGTATTTTTTTCCTCGGTATTTGAATTTACTCCTTCATGATGAAACCAATACTTTATATGACTGAATCATTACTTTGGTGATGCTTTTACCTCAAAAATTTCATATTCATTTATAATGGTTTTGTAATCATCACCTACAAATAGTGGTAATTTCATCACAATTAATCCATTTTCAAAAATAGAGCTTAAGAGTTGGTTTTTCATGTGTTTTACATGTTTCTCTTCATATTGTCATCTTGTTCACTTTGAGTTCACCTCATCACCACCTAGATCACTCCCACTCTTATTTTGATCACTCTCCATCCTTTCTAAATTTAACTTTCGGTGAACCAACAATTAAACTCACCCTTGCAAGCTCCTTATTTATTCTAAAAGTATCTCATCTTTACATGAATTTTAGATCCAAATTTTGCATTTAAAGATTGGTGTTTTAAAGCTTTATATAACCCTAACCCACTTGCTTTCAATTTTGGAAAAGGTTCTTTTCATCTTTGATAACCTTCATGGTCATTCTACATAGTTTTTGGAGAGGAAAATTCATATAAATCAACAACCAACTCTTTACTATCTGTTAATTAGTTGAACCACTAATCAAATTCTCTTTTTTTCATATATTGTGTTCCTCTTACCTTATTTTCATTTCATACATTTGTTTGAGAGTTCCAAGGGTCATGATTGAACAATGAATGAGCTAGCATACCCTAGGATAAATTATTTTCTACAACAAATCTTTTCCTTTGCTTGGTCATCGCCATTGATCAGGTTGGGGGTTTTCACTTTCAATTTTGATTTAGTAGATTAAATTAGTTTAGTTTTGTTTTTACTTGTTAAATTATAATTTACATTCATAAAATGTAAAATTAATTGAAAAGAACTTTTATCTTCTCTTTCTTTTGCACCAAAAACATAGCTTAGATTTTCATTTTTTACATGTGCATATCATAATCTTTTGAAGTGCATGTTTGCATCAAAACCTAGGGTAAATCATAAAAACAAAACAAATAACTTTTAGTTTTCAAAACAATTCATTTTTAGTTTTAAAAAATCCTTACATTCACAAACAAAAATTCACACACATACCTAGAAAACCTAGACATCATATATAAAAGAAAATTTATATCTTAGATATGATTTTATTCATTTTCATAAGAAAAGAATGTTGTTTTAAGATCAAGAAATAAAAAAATGAGAACATCAATCTTACTTTAATTTCATTTTAAATTATTTATTTTTTATAAACAATCATTCAAAACACCAAAATTAGTTTCTAACTTACATACACAAAAGAATTTATAGACACTTAGAAGTTGTACTCCCTAAGGTTTGGATCTAACTTTGTTTTGTTTAAATGTTATAAAATCCTTAATTACAGAACAATTTAATTCATTTTTGATAAAAAAATACCCAAAATAATAACATTCACTTTCATTTACTTTATGTTTTCATTTGATCATTGTAAATTACTTTCATTTCAACAACAATCGAGTTTCATTTTATTTGAAAATACCTTGTCAAAATGTGTACAAGTACAAAAATACTTCCCACAAAAAACCTTATGAAAAAGAAAACAAGTACAAAACCTTGCTCACACCTATCTAAACAACATGTACTATCCTCAAAACATATTCAAGACAAGCTATATGCTTAAAATATCTTCAACCAATCTTGCTTTACCATTGGATGGCACTTATTGAGTGTCCATATCCCCATAGAGAAAGTCCATTTCCAGAGTGCCATCTCTTATTCCAATAAGTGAAATTTATATTGATTGATTCTAAACTCAAACGTCAAGTCTTCACTCCACCCATACCCCAAATCGTATCCTTAGTTAGCTTGAAGTCCTAGATACGTAATTTAGGTCCATAGTCTAGTAAGTAAGACCCCTTTGTATTCTTCCACGCTAAGTAAATAACCTTGAAATTTAAGTCTTCCACATTATCTTTTCTTTGTTCCCAGGTCTAGCCTCATCCTTTTTCATTTAGGCTACCCATCATCTTTTATTACGTCAATTGTCTTAGCCAAACATCAAGAAGTCAAGTGCACATGTTAGCATGTTATTTTTCTATGTGTAAAGGATCATCCACATAAAAGTAGAGGAATATAAATTTAGAATCATGGAGCTAAAAATAAGCTAAGTGTATATAAAAAGGATAGTCACAAGTGCATTATTTTAGCATTAGATGTTAATTTTAGTGACTACACCTCTTAAGTGCTTATAATAAGAATATAATTTGAAATACATGATGACTAATATCCTAATGTGCTACCTCCTATATATGTATGTATGTATGTATACCATAAGTAGGATATGATAAATCTATAAACTCAAATACATTGACTATTCATACCAATATGAAACATAGAGATTATCAAATGATTAAGTCAAAGGTTTTGTGTGCCACATGTTGGCCACATATATCCTAATACAAGCCATAGGTTAAGGGTGTATAATTCCCTCCTCTTAAAAGTAGTATTTCCCTCACTATTAACCAATCTTGATGTTTTTATATGAAGGTTTCATCTATCCATGTCACATCTTCCCTAAGCAAGTTATTCTATTTGATAAGATACTCTATGATCACCCTCATTTTCAACCTTTTAGTGCATGTCTCAAGAATTGATTCAAGTTCTAAGATGACTCTTCCCTCCTCAGTAAGCTTTGGGAACTCTATATAAGCTAATTTTTTTTTACTAATGACTTTCTTCAAACATGACACATGAAAGACAAAGTAAATTTTAGCTCACTAAGGGAAATCCAATTTGTAGGCCACACTCTCAATTTTCTATAAGTTAATTTTTATAAGGATTATAATGCTTTGGTGATAATTTATTATCCTTATTTTGTTGCTTCAACAACATTTTTTTATATCATTTCAACCTTAGGAAAACCCAATCTCCTACTTCAATTACCTTCCATTCTTGTGTTGATCTACTTGTTGTTTCATTTGGTTTTGTGTTGTGGCTAAATTCTCCATGATACTAGAGAATACCTCATGTTGGTGTTAAATATGCTCTTCAACTACTTGAACTCTTGGTCTCACTTTCAAGGATGAGGTGATGAATGGTGGAGGATATATGTACACTGTCATAAATGGGGATATCTTGGAAGAAATATTAAAATAAGTTTTGTACCACAATTATGTTAGTGGCGCCAAGTTTAACCCTTTGTGTTTGCTTAACAAAAATAAAGCAATGAAGATACTCTTCCAAATACTTGTTGAACAAATTTATTGGCTCATAAAAATTGGAATGATATGAAAATCTCTGAGCCAACTGATTACCCAAATAAGAGAATAAATCAATCAAAAAAATTAGTAGTAAATATGGGGTGATGGTCACTTACAATAATGTTTTGGGTCTTGTGTAGCTTCTAAATTATCTCCATAAATGTTGTTGACACCATGATTTCTACAAAAGGATGTGACAAAACATAAAATGCGTTTATTTTTGAGTTTATCAAAAAATACCATGATGGAACTTTTCCCTTTTAACTTTGAGAAAATCGTAATTAAATCCATGGACACCTCCTCTTATTTGTGGTTAGAAATAGATAAAGGTTACAAAAGACCTAAAGTCTTAATGATTTATTTACCTAAAATTTGAATTCATGAAAATTTTAACATTTTGGTTCCCACATAGAGAAACTATAACTTTGGCACTAGGTCATTTGGGCCTCATGAGTGTACCAATTCTTCTACATCTTTCACTTGAGGAAATTTCATTTTGGAGAAACCAAAGAAATCAAGTACCATTTGCACCTCAAATGTTCAACAAGTACAATTATTTTGTTTTGTCATATCTTCCATAATCAAAATAATTTTTGGTTCTCATTTGATGCATTGGAAATATATTGTGTCAATGATCATCTTTGTTTTAGATATCAAAGGTCCAAACTTCATATATTTTTCATAACAAAAATCCAAAATTTTAGAGCATAACAAAGACACTAAATGTGCCAAGTGTAAATCCTCTAGTCATATATTTCACATCTAACCTATATTTTAGTTTTCCTTTAATGTGTTGGAAATATATTATCCTAAGGATCATCTTTTCTTTAGATATCAAAGTTCAAAACTTTATATATTTTGTGTAAAATTAAACTAAAGAAATCAAGTACCATTCGCACAAAGGTGAGCTAGGTACAAATCCTCTTATCATATATTTCACATCTAGACTTTGTTTTGATTCTCTTTTGATGTTATAGAATTATATTTTCATAAGGACCATTTTTTATTCATATATCAAAGTCCCAAACTACATAGATTTTGTGTATAATCCAACCAAAGAAATCAGGTACCATTCACACAAGGGTGGGCCAAGTGCAAATCCTCTGGTCATATATTTTTCATATGAACTCCATTTTTATTTTCATTTGATGAATTGGAAATTTATTGTCCTAAGGATCATATTTTCTTCAAGTATTACAATCCCAAACTTCATATATTTTTTGCAAACTCCAACTAGATAAATTAGGTACCATTCGCATAAGGGTGAGCCAAGTGCAAATCCTTTGGTCGTGTCTTTCACATCTAAACTCTATTTTGGTTCTCCTTTGATGTGTTGTAAATATATTATCCTAAGGATCATATTTGATTTATATATAAGAGTCTTGAACTTCATATATTTTATGTAAAATACATTGAGATAAATCAGGGACCATCCACACAAGCTAGGTGCAAATTCTCTATTTTATCATTTATTTCACATTCAAAATCTTTTTTGTTTCTCATTTGATGCATTGTAAATATATTGTCTCAAGGATCATATTTAATTCAAATGTTATAGTCCCAAGCTTCATATATTTTATGTGAAATCCAACCTGAGGAATTAGAAACCATTCACAAAAAGGGTGAGCCAAGTGTAAATCCTCCATTTTGTCATATATTACATATCTGCACTCCATTTTGGTTTTCATTTAATGCATTGGAAATATATGGTTCCAAGGAACATCTTTGTATAAGGATCAAAGTCTCAGACTTCATATATTTTTCATATATGAGATCTAAAATTTTGGAGGCAATCCAACCTGGCCTCATGGGCATGTTGGACATGTAGGATATGCGAGCATAGTAGGTACTATTATCACTCAGAAGTGCACCTTTACAGGAATGTGTGCCCATTATCACTCTTGTTTATATAATGGAAACTCTTCAAGGTGTGGGTGACCTTATAATATATAGAATCTCCATATTAATGGCTGGTTCCTTTTGGTACACTCACCCATTTCTTTCTAAACTCTCTCAGATAGTGATTTATTGGCTAGAAAAATGGTTAAAAGAGGATTACTAAAGCTGAAAATGGAAATGAAAATTGAAAATTTGGAGTGATGCACCAATATGAAATTAAATTATCTAAGTACTTAAGACATTTTGGAAGCTAAAGAACTTACACACATTTACTTCACCTTCATACAATGACTCTTGCATCAGTATTTCACACAGAGGTCTAGACAAACATTCACACTAGCTTAGAAGGAATGAATAATGATTGAAATCCCTCCTAGATTAGGTATAAATTAGAATTATATTTTTTATATGACATGTAAGAGTTCTTATTTACTGCATAAATATGAGATATTCAGACATAAACATAAAAAAAACTAGTCATTCACTAAGTTACATCAATGAACATTAAGAGCACAATTCATGAACAACCTAAAAATGAAGGAAAAATCAACTCTGTATTACTTCAAAAGTGAGGTAGTATAAAATTTGGTAGATTTTAAATTATCCAAAAGCATAATATCTTAATAAACTTCTCAAAATGTAAAATACATATGAAATGAGAAGCAAGGAGTGAGGAGACAAGTAACTAGAGATGAGTCCACATGTAAACTCCTAGTTCAACTGAGATTTAACTAAAACTTCAAACTTCCAAAAAAATTCCCTAGATTCCAATGTATTAATTTAGAGTTTAAATATTAATTCAACTTTCTCTCCTTGGAATATGACATATAAGATAGAGAGTAAAGCTTGTTTGAATTGTTGAAAAGTCAAAGGTCAAATGCATATTTTTTTATTATTTTCAGTTAACTCCTTTTAAACAGCTTATATTGAACTCATTTTGATCTTCAGTTAACTCCTTTTGATCTTTCATGTATCTTGAATCTTGACTTTAGTTACCTTTTCTACATCTTTGAGTTTGACTTGACCTATCTCTACTTGTAACTTGGAGTTTGACTTGAGCTTCTTGACTTGCATCTTGCATATATATTTGACTTCTTAAATTTTCTAAATTTATCCAAAAGAGATGTATTAGGAGAGAAAAATCTTGCATGTTTATGTAAACTAATTCCAACTTTGGGTTCATTTTGAAAATAAACAATTAACTCTTTCTTTATCTCTGGATAGCTAACATGCACATGTGTTTGACTAGACAAGCTCCTTAAAAGCACAATGCATTGACTTAGCTTGTAAATTATCTTCTTCCCTAAGGGTGTCATATTATGAGAGAGATTGGATATTATTTTTTAATTCTCCATCAAATATTCTTTCTACTTATGCATTTGGTTCTTCTTAGAAGTGTACATTTTATGTGGTTTGACAAACTTTTTGAATTGCATCTTGAGAACCTATAACTTAGGGAATTTATATTATTTTAAAATAGAATGCATGTAAATAGTATTGTATCATCATAACCATTGTGTCATATACCTTATAAAAAATTTTTAACTCTAAAATCTATGTACAAATTAAAAAAATGCCATTTTGTATTCTCTTGAGCTCTCTAGGGCTTAAAACACCCTAATTTCGATTAGGGGGTCTAAAATGAGTTTAAAGCCTCAAAAAACACTAATAATATTATAATTTTATATTTATAAATGGATAATACATTTAAATTTTTTAAAATATACAAAACTCTTCACCAAACTCTTAAACAAAATTCACAAAAAGTGACTGCTTACTGCCCATAGGGTGATCTAGAGATGTTTTTCAATGAGTTGAGCCTATTTTGAATTGGTTTTCATTGAATAAGCATATATTAAGACATGTAAATAAATTATAAACACTCTAAAATCATTTTTTTCCCTTTAAATGACTTGAAACACTCATTTATAACTCCATTTGTGATCAAAATAGTGAAAACCCTGAGTTTCTTTCATGATTAGACCTCTGTTTTGGAATTTTATCTCTCTTCAGATATAGTAAAGACATAAAACCAATTTTAAAAATTAAATTATATCAAAAAAAAAATCTATGTCAAATTTAAATATATATTTCATTCAATAAAACTCAAAATATGCACTTTTTGTGTGTTTCCTAAATTGCACAATTTCATTTTTGAATACATGTAGTTTTATGTTTTGCCATTTTATTGATTTTTATGAGGATTAAAGACCTAATTATTTTTTTAATTGGACCTATTATAACCCCTCTCATCATTTAAACCATTTTTTGTGCTCAACCAATCTCTTAAACCTCTCAAAATTTACTTTTTCTAACTATCTCTCTTGCTTGCTTAAAACCCTGATACCCATACCTTTGACTTTATTGATTATTTGCCTTGAATTTTTGATTTAGGGAGGTGTATAAAGGTAATTTAATACCCATAATAGATCACATGGACTTTTTTTTGTATCAAATAATTCAAAAATGCAAACATATTACTTAAAACCGAGCCATTGGGATTTAAGAAGGGTTTTAGATCACCTTTCCTTCTTAACGATTGTTCATAAAGTTAAGGACCTATAACCTAAAAACAATGCATGAAATATTAAGATAATATGGGTTCAAACATTTTTAAAAATAATTCTAACCAAATCTTTTTCTCCTTCATGTACTGAGCATTTGAAAATTGCCTTCACTAGCTTACAACTAGCTAGTTAGAGGAATAAAAGAAACCTTTGTCAAAATTTGAATCTATGAACTATTCTTGAACATAGTTTTGAATTGATGAAGGTTGTATTAAATTTTTTAAATTTTTTTTAATCCTCACTCCATTAATGGATCATTCTAAAAAATCTACACATAAGCAACTTTGACCAATGGTAACAAAATTTATCAACATTTTGATGACTTTGTTGGGATGTTTGCCTTCTAAACACTCGAGACCAATAATATTATTCATTGAGCTATAAATTTATGAAAATATCACCAAATATTAAACTTAAATTACCCTTAATAAACTATAACACTTATGCATAAGTACTTATTGAAGTGAAAATTAGAACAACTACCAACTACAAAATGTGCAAGATAACACTTAGAGAAAAGTGAAAACTAATGAAACTACCAACTGAACATGTGCATAAAAACACTTGGAGGAAAATGAAATATAACATTACTATGTACAATCACTAAAAGTCCACCTAGATAAAATCAAAAATCTCTTAGGTCCTTTTCATGTGGTTGATGAAGATGACTAACAAGTTGTTTAAGTGTCATTCTAGTTGGATCAACTCTTTTTTTGCTTGTCAACCTCTTTAACTTGTCTCTAAGTGAATCAAATAAACCAAAGATACATCCAATATAAAAAAATTCATCATGTGGTTCAATACTCACCTTATGTTTCTCTTCAACACTAATAAAAATTTCCAAAGTAACCACAATCTGATTTATAAGAATAGTTGTAATTTTAACCTTTAGCAGCTCACTAGGACATTGTTCTTGGATTTATCTGACATATTTAGATATGTCATATTGATTGTTAGATATTGAAAATTATTCAAGATATTCATCAAAACCTTCTTGATCTTCACTTGTAGCTTCTTGAGGTTCACTAGGAATCATTACATCTTCTTTTGTATGTTTACTTAATTCATATCTAGGACTGTTACCTTGTGAAACCACTACTACAATTTCACTAGTTGCTGCCATATCTTCTATAAAATATTCATGATAGTCTTATTTAAGTTCAATTATAACCATAATATTATTTTTCTCTTTAAATATTTAAATATGATCTTCTTCTATGCTAAATTGAAGCTCATTTGACCAACACAACTCTTGATCATTCTCTTTTGACAAATTCTTCTCTTCGCCTAAATGTTCTTATTTTGCCTTCCATACAATTGGTCCTCATTCAAAAATGGAAATGGTGGGGGGGTGAGGGGGCGGGTCAAGAGACTTCATTTGATGGCATAGTAATATAATTCATTATTGGCTTCTTTAAATGGGCAATGGGATTGAACAGGTATTACGAAGTATTTGAGATTTGAAAGTGATAGTTTCATTCAATATTTATTTGAAATAAGGAAAAAAAATTGTTTTATGGATGCTTCATACTTATCTTTCCACTCAATAATGAACCTCTCACATTATTTATCTTCACGGATAACTTCAACTTGAGGATTAGATGAGGGGCTCAAAAAATTTAAAAAAATTATTGGTTTGGCTTAAACAACATTCTTTATCTCTTGATTTTTGATTGGCATGGGAGAACGTTCTTTCTCAAGAGTAGGCATGAAATAATTAGAGGTATTGATCCAAAAATGTTTCTAATATGGAATGGTCTTAGGCTCTTGGGGAAGAGTGAGTGAAGATTGCATAGACATAAACTCTTTCATAGGATTATGAGTCCTAAAACTTGAAGTTTTGAAACAAGTAGACTCTCTTGAAGTTTCATGATGTTTTGGTTCTTTTTGTTTTAAACTTGGTATTTTGGAATCAATTATTTATGTTCTTATGGACAACTACTGCATTTTTTCTCTTGTAGCCTCATTGTATCTATTTAATGATTCTACCTCTTGATGATGTATAGGCCTGATATGAAAGATCTTATTGATGCTTATTGTATTTTCTTTCCCTATCAATATCCATATATTGTCTCTCAAATTCACATATTATCTATTTCACACTTTTTTTAGGATGATTGGAAGGACCGTGATTTTCTCTAAACTCTCTCAGATAGTGATTTCTTGAATAGGAAAAGGGCAAAAGGAGCAATGCTAAAGCTAAAAATGAAAACTAAAAATTTGGGGTGATGCGCTAATGTGAAAGTCAATTATGTAGGTATGTAACACACTTTGGAAGCTAAATAAATTGTATACATTCACTTCATCTTCATACAATGACTCTCACATCAATATTTCACATAGAGGTCTAGACAAACACTCACATAAATTTAGAAAGAAAGAATAATGATTGAATTCACTTCCAAATTAAGTATAAATCAGAATTAAACATTTTATATGACCTATAATTATTCTTATTTTCTATATAAAGGTTATATATTTAGATATAAACATATAAAAATTAGTCATTTACTAAGTTACATCAATGAATATTAAGAACACACTTCTTGAACAGCCTAAAAGTAGAGGAAAAATCAACTCTTTATTGGTTCAAAGGTGAGTTAGTATAAATTTTGGAATAGTTTTAGTAAGACAAAATCATAATCTCCTAATAAAATTCTCAAAATGAAAAATACATATAGAAAAGACAAGCAAAGAGAGAGGAGACAAACAACTATAGATGAGTCCACATGCAAACTCAACTTCACTCCTAGTTCAACTAAAATTTAATTGAAACTTCAAAATTACAAACAAATTATCCAAATTAAAACATATTAATTTATATTTTAAACATTAATTCAACTTAATCTCCTTGGAATATGGCATAGAAGTTAGAGAGTAAAGCTTGTTTGAATTGTTGAAAAGTCAAAGGTCAAATGCATGCTTTTGATTGTCTTTAGTTAACTCCTTTTGAACATATTGTATTGAATTCATTTTGATCTTAATTTAACTCCTCTTTATCTTTCATGCATCTTAAAATTTGACTTTTTTTACCTTTTTTCATCTTAGAATTTGATTTGACTGAACTTGACTTCTAACTTGGAGTTTGACTTGAACTTCTTGACTTACATCTTGCATGCCATTTTGACTTCTTGACTATTCTAAATTTAGCCAAAATGGGAATATTAGGAGATAAATGTTTTTCATATTTATGTAAAATAATTAAAACATTGATTTTATCTTGAAAACAAACAATTAACTCTTGATCTCCAGATAGCTAACATGTACATGTGATTGACTAGACAAACTTCTTAAAATCACAATGCATTGACTTGGCTTGTAAATTATCTTCTTCCTGAAGGGTGGCATATTAGGAGAGAGATTTTATGTTTTATTTATTAAATTATCCATGAAATATTATTTTTTATTATGTATTTGATGATGACAATAATAGATCTCCATATTGGTTCTTCTTGGAAGTGTACATCTTCTATGGTTTAATAAGCTTCTTGAATTGCATCTTGAGAACCTAGAACTTGATGAATTTAAATTATTTAAAATAGAATGAGTGTAAATATTATTTAAAATCATCACCATATTTTCACATACCTTCAAATAAATCTTCAACTCCAAATTCCATGTACAAATTCAAAAAATGTCATTTTGTGCTCTCTTTAGCTCTTTAGGCCTCAAGAAACCTAGATTTGGATTAGGGGGTCTAAGATGAGTTTAAAGAGTCACCAAAAACTCATCATATATTAATTGGATAGGTATAAATGGGTAATACATAATTTTTTTTTTAAATATCGAAAACTCTTCACCAAAATCCCAAGCCAAAATTCACTAAAAGTGTCAGCTTGTTGTGTGCAGGGTGACCTGAAGATGTTTTTCAATGAGAAGAGCCTATTTTAAATTGATATTTATTGCATTAATATGTATTCACACTTTTAAATAAATTATACACACTATAAGATTATTATTTTCAATTGGAAGGACTTGAAATATTCATTTTTAACTTCATTTATGAGTAAAATACTGAAAAATCTCAGTTTCCTTCATGATCAGACCTTTGTTTTGACATTTTATCTCTCCTCAAGTATAGTAAAGACCTGAAACCATTATTTAAAATTCAAGGACATAAAATAAAACCTCCATGTTAAATTTAAAAATATTTTATATAATAAAATTCAAAATATGCACTTTTTGGTGTTTCCTATCTTATACAATTTTATTTCTAAATGCCTGTAAGTTTAAGTTTTGCCATTTTATTGAGTTTTGTGAGTCCTAAATACCTTATTATTTTTTTATTATGTTCTTTAGGAACCCATATAATTATTCAAACCATTATATGTGCTCAACCAATCTCTTAAACCTCTAAAAAAATTACCTTTTATGACTATCTCTCTTGTTTACTTAAAACCCTAATACACGTACCTTTGCATTTATCTATTATTTATCATGAAATTTTGATTGAGGAAGGTGTATGAATGTAATTTATTCCCAATAATATCTCATAAAACTTTTTTTTTGTAACAAATAAGTTAAAAATGCAAACACATAACTTAAAACTGAACCATTGGGGTTTAAGAAGGTTTTAGATCACCTTTCCTTTTTAATAATTGTTTATAAAGTTAAGGGAATATAACCTAAAAAAAATTCATGGAATATTAAAATATCAAGGGTCCCAATATTATCTTAAAATAATTCTAACCAACTCTTCTTCTCCTTCATGTACCAAGCATTTGAAAATTATCTTCACTAGCTTATAACTAACTAGTTAGAGAAATAAAAGAAACCTTTGGAAAAATTTGAACCTATGAACTGTTCTTGAGAATAGTTTTGCCCTGATTAATGTTGTATGATGTTTTATATAACTTTTTAAATCCTCACTCCATGAATGGATCCTTCTTAAAAACTTACACATAATCAACTTTGACCAATGGTGGCAAAATTTATCAACATTTTTGATGACTCTGTTGGGATGTTTAACTGCTAAACACTTGAGACCAGTAATATTATTCATTAGGCTATAGATTTATGAAAATATAAATAAATATGAAATATAAATTACCTTTAATCAATTATAACACTTATGCATAAGTACTTATTGAATTGGAAATTAGAACAACTACCAACAAAAAAATGTGTAAGATAACACTTAGAGGAAAGTGAAAACTAATATAACTACAATTGAACATGTGCATAAAAACACTTAGAGGAAAATAAAATATAACACTACTATGTAAAATCATTAAAAATCCACCTACATCAAAGCAAAAATCTCTTAGGACCTTTCCATGTGGTTGATAAAGGTGACTAACAAGTTGTTGTTTAAGTGTCATTCTGATTGGATCAACCATTTTTCTGCTTATCAACCTCTTTAACTTGTCTCCAAGTGAATAAAATTAAGTAAACATATATCCAATATAAATAAACTCATCATGTGATTCAAAATTCACTTTATGTTTCTCTTCAATACTAATAAAAAATTCTAATGTAACCACACTCTAATTTATAAGAATAGTTGTAATTTTAGCCTTTAGTGGCTCACTAGGACAATGTTCTTTGATTTCTATGACATATTTATATATGTCATATTTATTGTTAGTTGATAAACATTATTAAAGATTTTAATCAAAACATTTTTGATCCTCACTTGTAGTTTCTTGAGGTTCACTAGGAATCATTAAATCTTCTTTTGTATCTTTACTTAATTCATGTATAAGATCGTTACCTTGTGAAACCACTACTGCAATCTCACTAGTTACTACCATATCTTATAGAACATATTCATGATAGGATTCTTGAATATCACTTATATCCCTAATCTAATTTTGCTCTTCAAAGGCTGCAATATGATCTTCTATGTCAAATTGAAACTCATTTGACAACACAACTCTTGATCATCCTCTTTTGACAAATTCTTCTCTTCACCTAGATGTTCTTCTTTTTCCCTCCATACAACATGTCCTCCTTCAAAAGGGGAAATGGTGGGGTTGGAAAGGGGTCAAGAGACTTCATTTTGTGGCATAGGAATATAAGTCATTATTGGCTTCCTTGAATGGGTGTTGGGATTTATGAAGCATTAAGAAGTCTTTGAGATTTTAAAGTAATAGTTTCATTCAATATTTATTTGAAAGAAGGAAAATAAATTTATTTTAGGGATGCCTCATACTTATCTTTCCACTCAAAAATCAACCTCTCACATTCTTTATCTTCATGGATAACTTCAACTTGAGGATTAGATTAGGGGCTCAAAAAACTTGAAAATTTTCTTGGTTTGGCTTCAACAACATTCTCCATCTCTTGATTTTGGATTATCATGGGATAAGGCTCTTTCTCAAGAGTAGGCATGACATAATTAATGGTCTTAGTCTAATAATTTTTCCAATATGTAATGGTCTTAGGCTCTTAGGGAAGAGTGAGTGAAGATTGCATAGACATAGACTTTTTCATAGGATTAAGAGTCATAAAACTTGGAATTTTGAAATAAGTAGACTCTTTTGAAGGGTCATGGGGTTTTGGTTCATCTTGTTTCCAATTTGGGATTTTGGACTCAATTATTTATATTCGTATGGACAACTACTGCATTTGTTCTCTTGTAGCCTCATTATTTCTCTTCAATTATCCTACCTCTTGATGATGTATAGGCTTGATATGCAAGCTCTTATTGATGCCTATTGTATTCTCCTTCCCTATAAATCTTCATATATTGTCTCTCAAAGTCACATCTTTTTCTCTTTCACACTTTTTTTAGGTTGATTGGAAGGAACATGATTTTCTCTAAAATCTCTCGAATAGTGATTTCTTGACTAGGAAAAGGGTAAAAGAAACAATGATAAAGCTAAAAATGGAAATGAAAACTAAATTTTTTGGGTGATGCGTCAATGTTAAAGTCAATTATGTAGGTAATTAACACACTTTTTAAGCTAAATAAATTGCACACAATCACTTCATCTTCATACAATGACTCTTGCATTAGTATTTCACACAAAGGTCTAGACAAACACTCATACTAACTTGGAAATAATGAACAATGATTGAATTCACTTATAAATTAGGTAGAAATTAGACTTAAACACTTTATATTTCCTATAAAGATTATTATTTTCTATATAAAAGTGAGATATTCAGACTAAACATAGGAAAATTAGTCATTAACTAAGTTACATCAATGAACATTAAGAACACACTTCATGAACAACCTAAAAATAGAGGAAAAATCAACTCTTTATTGATTCAAAGGTGAGGTAGTATAAATTTTGGCAGAGTTTTAGTAAGCCAAAAGCATAATCTCCTAATAAAATTCTCAAAATTAAAAATACATATAGAAAAGAGAAGCAAAGAGAGAGGAGACAAACAACTATAAATGAGTCCACATGCAAACTCAACTTCACTCCTAGTTCAAATAAAATTTAATTGATACTTCAAAATTTCAAATAACTTCCCCAAATTCCAATGTAGTAATTTAGAGTTTAAACATTAATTCAACTTGCTCTCCTTGGAATATGGCATAGAAGTTAGAGAGTAAAGCTTGTTTGAATTGTTGAAAAGTCAAAGGTCAAATGAATGCTTTTGATTGTCTTCAATTAACTCCTTTTGAATAGCTTGTATTTAATTCCTTTTGATCTTCATTTAAATACTTTTGATCTTACATGCATCTTAAATTTTGACTTCAATTACCTTTTTTTCATCTTGGAGCTTGACTTGACCTAACTTGACTTGTAACTTGGAGTTTGACTTGAGATTCTTGACTTACATGATGCATGCATGTTTGACTTCTTGACTTTTATAAATTTAGATGAAAGGGGTGTAGTAGAAGATAAATGTCTTGCATGTTGATGTAAAATAATTCTAACTTTGAGTTCATCTTTAAAACAAACAATTAACTCTTTCTTGATCTCCAGATAGCTAACATGCACATGTGATTGACTAGACAATCTTCTTATAAGCACAATGCATTGATTTGGCTTGTAAATTATCTTCTTTGTTGGGTTTTTTTAATTATAAATATAACATATATGTTGATGTCTATCCAATGATCTAGTGTGCTAGCCATTTCACACAAGACTAAGGTCTTGCATGCTCATTTGATGTGCGTAGCTGAAGACCGGTTCCCATAGGTTTTTGTTGCACAGTAATACTTAGTTATATTATTTATGTCAAAAATGTATTCAATTAGATATTCCATAAATGCAAAGATATACTATTATGATCCTTAGAGTTCTAAGTTCTACTACCATAATCACATAGATTAACAACATTGTAATTTCAGAAATACTTCTTATAAAATAAAAGATGTGCCAGAATTCATGCTAAGTAACTCACATGACATCATTCATCATGAACAAAAGAAGTTTGATAAAAACTTAAAACTTCATATATTATGATTAAGCATCAACATTAATAATACATCCATCTATCATCATTTTTATAATCCTTTACAATAGGGTATTTATACTTGTTTATCCCTGACCAAGTGTTTATAATCATTAATGACTCGAGTAATTATCCAATGAACTCCCAAAAAATTGGGAGTCATGGTGTTCAACAAACTCTGCTCCTAAAGATTCAAGCCTTTGCACCCCCTATATCCATGCTCTATCTTAGATCCTAACTACCATGTCTTCTTCTCCATGCGGGCTAGTGCAAAACTTTCTATGAATAAGGTTTGGGTGTCCTACATGAATCATTTCCTTAACTCCTCCCACTTCCTATGTACTCCCCTAGTCTTTTGCTTTAGTTTCAAGTCCTAAGTCCTCAGGTTCCTCATTACTAATTCTTCTTTGACTGGGTCCTCTTATACTGGTCCATCCATGTCATTGTCCTCTTGCACCTTGTAGGTTCCATGCCATGGTGCTTTTATGCTTATCAAGTTCCTCAGCATGGTCCTTCCATGCCATAGTCCTTTTGTACTATGGTCCTTCCATGCCATGATCCTTTTGTGCCATAGTATTTTTGTATCATTCCATTTTTGTGCCAAAATGGATAATACTTAGCCAATATTTGGGGCTAACATCACTCCACACTAAGCTCTTAGTCCATCTTGGACTAAGTTATTCTAGTGGCTTATGTCAAAAACTTAGGTCCTATCTGCTCGATCTCCTTATTAACATTATCCAAATGTGATAATGCCTCGAGCACCTTGGCAGTTATTTCTTCTATGACCCCCTTTCAATTTCTTCATCTCATTGGGTTAACTAGAGTTCTCGTTGGACTTATTTACTAGTTCATTTAGGGATGTAATGGCATCCTTCATGATGTATTCAAGTGTTGATACCTCTTTATCAACCTACCCTTGGAGGGATACAAAACTTTCATTTAGCTATTGATGATGTGTGTTGATTGTGTTCTCCATCACTTCCACATCCCTAAATGCCTTGAATTGCTCAGTGCAATCCTTTAGTAAGACTGCAACATCAGCCATCTCCTACCTCTGGGCTTCTTCAACTTGGAGTTGAGTCTCTAATATTTTATTTGGGCATGCCAACCATGTAAAAATTTCATCTAAAATGGGGATAACTTTCCCAACCTTTTCTAGGGAATGCTTGTAAACTTCTATTGCCATGATGAATTTCTTTGCTAATTTTAGTCTCTCATATTTTGATGTGGTCTACTCCTTGCATCACTTCAGTAAGAGGTTCACCAGGGTTTCTAATTTTCCTATGGCATTCCCATCAAGAGGTACATCATCTACTAGGGTCGGTTCCCATTATAAAATTATTTTTTAGAGGTTCAATCATCCTCGATAAAGAAGGCTCTATTGTCTCCTCCCCCACCTTTATTAATTAAGAAAATGCAGTATCTAGAATCAATGTTGCATACATATAATTGGTTATTTATGGTTTACACTTGCATAATTTTTTATTATAATCATTGATAACTTAGAAATGAGGTTTAACTCTAGAATGACTACTAGGTCAAGTGCTAGAATACTAAGAACCAGGTGGTGTTTAATCTTAAGATCTTTAATGAGCTAGATATCGTAGGGTTGTTCCAGCTATTCAATTTATCATACTTTGGAAAAACCATGGAGGTAGTTTAGTTCCTTCTCTCACGTGTCCATGAGGACTACATTTACTTCACCGAGCACATTATGAAGATCATGCTAGAGAAGACCAACACGTTCACAAGACTATAGTGCTCAGGGTTGAGTGTGATTGATGACTTAGTTGAAATTGAGGAGATCCAAAGGATAGACATAGTGCTCATGTACTAAAAGGAGGGCCACACCATGCACATCAAGAACCTATAGGATCTGGGCCTCTGAGTTATGGTGAAAATTGTTATGATCAAGATCAGTAGGACTGATCAATGGAAAGAGCTTAACATGGCATACCTCTATATTACCCACCAATTCACTCAAGGACTAAAATACAACTGGACTATGTATTTTACCCAAAATATTTTCAAAGATACAAATAAGACCCATCAGATGCCAAGTATAGGTTCCCATGGGGATTATTCCTTCTCTTAATGGTTTTTGATGAAATCGGCATGCCAGATTATAGCTTAGGAGCATTGAAGTGGGCATACCCTCCCACACACAAGTCTCTTCCTAAATGCTACAAGGTGTTCACATGCCCTTAGTGCATCACCCCATCATACAAAATTAAGATGAGGTACTAATTTGATAAGATGAAGGTGACATTTAGGAATGAGTGGTGCATCTCAAAGGACTTGCCCCCTTTTGCTACTAAGTAAACCCAATTTATTGTGAGATAACTCTTGTCTCTTTCATGCATCATGATGAACCCTTTTAGAGAGCTCTTTGCATGGCTGAAATTACCACATGCCTTTTTAATGTGATACTTCATAGACTCCATGAATTGAATATACAACACACAACCCATTATCTTAGAAGCTGAAAAGATTGATATGGAGATTCATACTCTCTAAAAGATGTTCGTCTATCCAGGTAAGAAGGCCTATTAGGAGAAGAGGAAATGGACTTAATGGATATCAAGGTAAATTAGATAATGGTAGGCAAACAAGTGAACCACTTTTTCTATATGATGTGACCCCAAAGGATCCCCAAGCTAGAGACCCTAAGGAGAAGCTCTCAAAGACACCCTAATTGAAGAAGCAACTAGAGCTTGGTACCAGCACAAGTGGACAACAGATTCCACATAAGTGATAGAAGACTACCTAGACCCCTCAAATGGGCCCCACACCTTCATTCCCATATCCACCTCATTCTTCTCCATCTCCACCTCACCTTTCTCCATCTCCACTAAACCCTTCTACAATGTGGTCTTCTGCATCTCACACTTCTTCTCCCCAACCTTCTCCACCCAAATCTCCACCTCCAATAGTCCCTTTACTTCCACCTTCTCCTCCACCTCCACCTTCTCCCCCTAAGGTTACTCCATAACCATTTCCTCCAAAATCATCTAATTCAAGAGATACCCAATAACAAAATATTGGGCAAGCACCCCAACATGACATTCTTGAAGTACAAGTTCATAGCTCAGATTCTGACCCTAAGAAGACTCCTTCACTGATGTGGGAAGAAAAAGTTGCATTTGATGACTCATTATTTGATGTTGAACCACTCTATGACAAAGAGGATGATGAGGAAAAAGAGAGTGAAAGGGCCATTGGTAGCATTTCCATGGCTATCGATGAAGAGGACACCTTAAATCATGACCCTAGTAAGGGGAAGGAACCAGCCGAATCCAGGAAAGAGCTTGGCAATGATGCATCTACCAATTTGCATGAGTATTATTAGTTTGGTGTCCCTGAAAGGATGCTCTATTTATGGCCATAATTCATTCCAAAGGATTCAACCTTAGAGACCATGAAGTAGGTGTCTTTTCTCCTAGACATGTATAATGAGGAATGAAAATTTGAGCTCCCTCAAGATAGCCTCTCCTTGAGACCTGATGCTCCTGCACTGCCTAAGACACTATGGGTTGATCCTCAAAAGATCTCCCCTCTTTTAGTAAGTGCCACATTTTAAAAGTTGGCCATGAAGATCACGGGCCAAAACATTTTGTCATATTTTGATGCATGCACTATGAAAAAAAACATACCCAAATTTTGGGTATGTATATTAAAGAGGTTACAAAGAAATAAGCACTCATCGAAGAAGTGGTCACTTTGAAGCATCAGATCCAAGAGGTCACAAAGGGAAAAGTGAAAGCTTTAAACTTATATAAAACAATTTTTCAATAAGAACTAGCACTGAAAAATGATGTACCTCTTGATGGGGATGCCATAGAAAAATTAGAAACCTTGGTGAACCTCTTGCTAAAGTGATGCAAGGAGCAGCCTGCATCAAAAGATGAGGGACTAGAGCTAGCAGAGCAATTCATCATGGCAATAGAAATCTACAAGCGCACCCTATAAAAGGTTGGGTAAGTTATCACCATTTTAGATGGATTTTTTTAATGGATGGCATGACCAAATAAAATCTTAAAGACTTAGATCCAAGCTGAAGAAGCCCAGAGGCAACATATGGCTGATACTGCACTCTTAATAAAGGACCATGCTGAGCACACTAAGGCATTCAAGGATGTGGAGATGATGGAGGACCCAATCAACACACATCATTAATAGCTAAATACAAGTTTTACAACCCTTCGAGGATAGGTTGAAAAAGAGGTCTCTACACTTGAAGACATACAGAAGGATGGCATCGCATCCCTAGATGAATTAGTAAAGAAGGCTAATGAGAACTCTAGCTAGCCTGAGGAGATGAAGAAATTAAAAGTTACATGGAAGAAATAACTGCTAAGGTGCTTAAGGCATTATCACGTTGGGATAATGTTAAGAATGAAATAGAGCAGATGAGACCCATGTTTTTGACATAAGCCGCTAGCGTGACTTAGTCCAAGATAGACTAAGAGCTTAGTGTGGGGTGATGTTGGCCCCAAATTTTGTCTAAGTATCATCTATTTTGGCATGGAATTAGCATGACATAGAAGGACCATGTTGTGAAACTTGGTAGGCATAGAAGCACTGTGGCATATAACCTATAGGGTGTAAGAGGATAATGGCACAGACGGACCAATGTGAGAGGACCTATTCAAAGAAGAATTATTCACAAGGAATCTAAGGACTTAGGACTCAAACTAAAATTAAAGACTAGGGGAGTACATGAGAAGTAGGATCAGTTAAAGTAATGATTCATATGGGACACCCAGAGGACCTATTCAAAGAAGAATTATTCATAAGGAACCTAAGGACTTAGGACTCAAAACTAAAATTAAAGACTAGGGGAGTACATGAGAAGTAGGATCAGTTAAAGGAATGATTCATATGGGACACCCAAACCTTATTCATAGGAAGTTTTACACTGGCCCACAAGGAAAGGAGCACATGATAGTTAGGATCTAATATAAAGTGTGGATATAGGGGGCATAAAGGCCTAGTTATTTAGAAGAAGAGTTTATTGAATGTCATGACTCCTTATCTATTAGAATTTCATTTGATAATTACTCAAGTCATTAATTATTGTAAACACTTGGTTCAGGATAAACAAGTATAAACACCCCTGTTGTAAAGGATTTTAGAGATGATGATGGATGGATGTATTGTTAATGTTGATGCTTAAGCTTAATATAATAAGTTGTGGGTTTTATCAAACTTTTTGTGTTCATGATGAATGATGTCATGTGAGTTAATTATCATTAATTTTGGTCCATCTTTTATTTTAAAAGAAGTAACTCTAAAACTTCAATATTGCTAATCTGTGTAACTATGGTAGTAGAACTTAGAACTCCAAGGATCCTTAGGAGGAGAGTTTATTGAACACCATGACTCCTAGTCTGTTAGGAGTTCATTAGATAATTACTTGAGTCATTAATGATTATAAACACTTTGTTCAGGATAAACAAATATAAATACCCTTGTTGTAAAGGACTGTGAAGATGATGATGGATGGATGTATTGTTAATGTTGATGTTTAAGCTTAATATAAGAAGTTGTGGGTTTTATCAAAAAAATTATGTTCATGATGAATGATGTCATGCAAGTTACTTATAATTAATTTTGGTGCATCTTTTATTTTATAAGAAGTAACTCTAAAACTATAATATTACTAATCTATGTAATTATGGCAGTAGAACTTAGAACTTCAAGGATCGTAATAGTTTATCTGTGCATATATGGAATATCTAATTGAATACATGTCTGACATAAAGAATATAAATAAGTATTATTGTGTAACAAAAACCTATGAGAATCGGTCTTAAGCTGATCACTTCAAGTGAGCACACAAGACCTCAATCTTGTGTGAAAGGGCCAACGCGCTAGCTCATTGGGCTAGACTTCAGTGTAGATGTTGCATTTACAATAGAAAAACCCAACATTATTCCCCAAGGGTTATCACAATAGGAAAGATATTGTATGTTTTATTTGTTGAATTATCCATGAAATATTCTTGTTGATTATGCATTTGATAATGACAATAATAGATCTCTATATTGGTTCTTCTTAGAAGTGCACATCTTTTGTGGTTTGATAGGCTTCTTGATTGCATCTTGAGAACCTAAAACTTGATGAATTTACATTATTTGAAAATATAATGAGTGTATAGATTATTATAATATCATATCCATGGTGTCACATACCTTCAAATAAATTTTCAGCTCCAAATAAATTTTCAGCTCCAAATTCCTGTATAAATTTAAAAAAATGTCATTTTGTGCTCTCTTTAGCTCTTTAGGCCTTAAGAAACCTTGATTTGGATTAGAGGGTCTAAGATAAATTTTAGGCCTCACCAAACACTCATACTATATTAATTGTATATGTGTCAATGGAACATACCTTAAAAACTTTTAAAATATCCAAAACTCTTCACCAAATTTAAAAAAAAAAATTCACAAAAAGTGCTTGCTTGTTGTCCACAAGGTGACCTAGAGATATTTTTCAATGAGTTGAGCCTATTTAGAATTGGTTTTTATTGAATGAGCATGGATTTATACCTTTACATAAATTATACAAAATCTAAAATCATTTTTTTCCTTTGGAAGGATTTGAAACACTCATTTCTAACTTCATTTGTGAGCAAAATAGTGAAAAACTTCATTTCCTTCAAGATCATACCCCTATTTTGACATTTTATCTCTCCTCAGATATAGTACAGACCTAAAACCACTTATAAAAATTCAAGGACATAAAATAAAACCTCTATGTTAAATTTAAATATATTCCATTTAATAAAATTTAAAATATGCACTTTTTGATATTTCCTAGCTTGTATAATTTAATTTTTGAATGCCTATAAGTTTGAGTTTTATTATTTTATTAAGTTTTATGAGTTCTAAAGACCTCATTATTTTTTAAGTATGACTTAAAATAACCCATATAAAAATTAAAACCATTATATGTGCTCAACCAATCTTTTAAACCTCTAAAAATTTACGTTTTCTGACTATCTCTCTTGTTTGCTTAAAACCCCAATACCTGTACCTTTGCATTTTTATATTATTTAACCTAAAATTTTGATTGAAGAATGTGTATAAAGTTAATTTATTCCCCATAAGATCTCACACAATTTTTATTTGTAACAAATAAGTCAAAAATGCAAACATATTGCTTAAAATTGAGTCATTGGGGTTTAATAAGGGTTTTAGATCACATTTCTTTCTTAACAATTATTCATAAATTTAAGGACTTATAACCTAAATATAATACATATAATATTAATAGAACAAGGGTCCTAATATTTTCTTAAAATAATTCTAACCAAAATTTCTTCTGCTTCATGTACCAAGCATTTGAAAATTGCCTTCACTAGCTTACAACTAGCTGGTTAGAGGAATAAAAGAAACCTTTGTCAAAATTTGAACCTGTGAACTGTTATTGAGCATGGTTTTGGATTGATGAAATTTTTATTATATTTTGGATTTTTTTTTTAATCCTCACTCGATGAATGAATCCTTCTTAAAAACCTATATATAAGCAACTTTAACTAATGGTGGCAAAATTTGTCAACATTTTTTATGACTTTGTTGGGATGTTTGTCTGATAGACAATCGAGACTAGTAGCCTTATTAATTGGACTATATATTTATGAAAATATCATCAAATATGAAACTAAGGTTACCCTCAAGTAACTATAACACTTATGCATAAGTACTTATTGAATTGAAAACTATAACAACTATCAACTGAAAAATGTGCAAGATAACACTTAGAAGAAAGTGAAAATTAATACAACTACCAACTGAACATGTGTATAAAAAACTTGGAGGAAAATGAAATCTAACACTACTGTGTACAATCATTAAAAATCCACCTAAATCAAATCAAAAATCTCTTAGGTTATTTCCATGTGGTTGATGAAGATAACTAACAAGTTGTTTAAGTGTCCTTCTAGTTGTATCAACTATTTTTCTGCTTGTCAACCTATTTAAATTGCTTCCAAGGGAATACAATGAAGAAAATATATATCCAATATAAACAAACTCATCATGTGGTTTAATACTCATCTCATGTTTCTCTTTGATACTAAGAAAACTTTTCAATGTAACCACATTCTGATTTATAGGAATAGTTGTAATTTTAACCTTTAGTGGCTCACTAGGACAATGTTCTTGGATTTATATAACATATTTAGATATGTCATATTGATTAAATACTATTAAATATCTTCATCAAAACCTTCTTGATCTTCATTTGTAGTTAACCACTACTGTAATCTCACTAGTTGTTTCCATATATTCTAGAACATATTCATGATAGGCTTCTTAAAGATCAATTATAACTGCAATATGATTTTGCTCTTCAAAATCTATAATATGATCTTATTATATGATAAATTGAAACTCATTTAACCAACACAACTCTTGATCATCCTCTTTTGACAAATTCTTCTCTTCACCTGGATGTTTTTCTTTTTCCCTCCATACAACAGGTCCTCTTTCAAAAAAGAAAATGGTGGGGGGGTCAAGAGACTTCATTTGATTACATAAAAATATAAGTCATTTTGGATTCCTTGAATGGGTGTTGGGATTAAAGAGGCATTAAGAATTCTTTGATATTTGGAAGTGATAATTTCATTCAATATTTATTTTAAGGAAAAGAAACTTTTTTTAGGGATGCTTCATACTTATCTTTCCCCTCAACAATCAACCTCTCACATTATTTATCTCCATGGATAACTTCAACTTGGGGATTATATGAGGGGCTCACAAAACTTGAAAAATTTCTTGGTTTGGCTTCAACAACATTCTCCATCTTTTAATTTTGGATTGGCATGGGAGAAGGCTCTTTCTCAAGAGTAAGCATGACATAATTAGGGGTCTTGGTCTAATAATGTTTCCAAGATGGAATGGTCTTAGGATCTTGGGGAAGAGTGAGTGAAGTTTGCATAGACATATACTTTTTCATAGGATTGGGAGTCCTCAAACTTAGAATTTTGACACAAGTTCTTGTTTCCAACTTAGGATTTTGGACTCAATTCTTTGTGTTCTTATGGACAAAAGTTGCATTTGTTCTCTTGTAGCCTCATTGTATATCTTCAATGATTCTACCTCTTGATGATGTATACACTTGATATGCAAGCTATTATTGATGCCTATTATACTCTCCTTCCCTATCAATATCTATATATTGTCTCTCAAAGTCACATATTTTTTCTTTCACACTTTTTTCAGACTGATTGGAAGGAACATTATTTTATCTATACTCTCTCGGATAGTGATTTATTGACTAAAAAAAGAGTAAATAAAAAAAAATAAACATTTGGGGTGATGTGCCAATATAAAAGTTAATTATGTAGGTAATTAACACATTTTGGAAGCTAAATAACTTTCATACAATCACTTCATCTTCATACAATGACTCTTACATCAATAATTCACACAGAGGTCTAACACTAACTTAGAATGAATAATGATTGAATTCATTTCTAAATTAGGTAGAAATCAGACTTAAACACTTTATATGACCTGTAATAGTTCTTATTTTCTACATAAAGGTGAGAGATTTAGACATAAACATATAAAAAGTGATCATTCACTAAATTACATCAATAAACATTAAGAACACACTTCATGAACAACCTAAAAATGGAGGAAAAATAAACTCTTTATTGATTTAAAGATGAGTAATACAAAATTTGGCAGTGTTTTAGTAAGCCAAAAGCATAATCTCCTAATAATTTTTTCAAAATGAAAAATACATATAGAAAAGAGAAGCAAAGAGAGAGGAGAAAAACAACTATAGATGAGTCCACATGCAAACTTAACTTCACTCCTAGTTCAACTGAAATTTAATTGAAACTTAAAACTTCCAAACAACTTCCCCAAATTCCAACATAGTAATTTGGAGTTTAAACTTCAATTCAACCTTCTCTCTTTGGAATATGGCATAGACGTTCAAGAGGAAAGCTTGTTTAAATTGTTGAAAATTCAAAGGTCAAATGCATGCTTTTGATTGTCTTCAGTTAACTCTTTTTGAATATATTGTATTGAGTTCCTTTTGATCTTCATTTAAATGCTCTTGATCTTGCATGCATCTTAAAGTTTGACTTTGGTTACCTTTTTTCATCTTAGAGTTTGACTTGACCTAACTTGACTTGTAACTTAGATTTTGACTTGAGCTTCTTGACTTTCATCTTAAATGCATCTTAAATTTTGACTTTTGTTACCTTTTTTTATCTTGGATTTTGACTTGACCTAAATTGACTTGTAACTTGGAGTTTGACTTGAGCTTCTTGACTTGCATATTGCATGCATGTTTGACTTGTTAGCTTTTTTAAATTTAGCCAAAAAAGGTGTAGTAGGAGAGAAATGTCTTTAATTTTGATGTAAAATAATTCTAACCTTTATTTCATCTTGAAAACAAACAATTAACTTTTTCTTTATCTCCAGATAGCTAACATGCACATGTGATTGACTAGGCAAGCTTCTTAAAAACACAATGTATGGATTTGACTTATAGATTATCTTGTTCCCCAAGGGTGGTGTAGTAGGAGAGAGATTGTATGTTTTATTTTTAAATTATCTATGAAATATTATTGTTTATTATGCATTTTATGATGACAATAACAGATCTCCATATTGGTTCTTCTTAGAAGTGTACATCTTCTATGGTTTGACAAGCTTCTTGAATTGCATCTTGAGAACCTATAACTTGATGAATTTATATTATTTGAAAATATAATTAGTTAATAGAGTATTATAACATCATCACCATGTGTCACGTACCTTCAAACAAAATTTCAGCTCCAAATTCCATGTACAAATTCAAAAAATGTCATTTTATGCTCTTTTTAGCTCTTTAGGCCTCAAGAACCCTTGATTTGGATTATGGGGTCTAAGATAAGTTTTATGCCTCAAAAAATAGTCATCATATATTATTTTTATATGTATAAATTGGGCATATATGATTTTTTTTTTAAATATCCAAAACTCTTCACCAAATTCTCAAACAAAAATTCATAAAAAGTGCTAGCTTGTTGCCCATAGGGTGACCTGAAGATATTTTTCAATGAGATGAACCTATTTGAAATTGGTTTTTATTGAATTATCATGGATTAATACATGTACATAAATTATACACAATCTAAAATCATTTTTTTTGTAAGGGCTTGAAAGACTCATTTCTAACTCCATTTGTGAGCAAAATAGTGAAAAACCTCAATTTTTTTCATGATCAAACCTCTATTTTGGTATTTTATCTCTCCTCAGGTATAGTATAAACTTTAAACCACTTTTAAAAATTCAAATATATAAAATAAACTTTCTATGTTAAATTTAAATATATTTCATTTAATAAAATTCAAAATATGCACTATTTGGTGTTTCTTAGCTTGTACAATTTCATTTTTGAATGCTTGTAGATTTGAGTTTTGCCATTTTATTGAGTTTTATGAGTCTTAAAGACCTCATTATTTTTTAATTATGACCTAAAATAACCCTTATAATCATTAAAACCATTATATATGCTCAACCAATCTCTTAAACCTTTCAAAAATTACCTTTTCTGACTATCTTTGTTGTTTGCTTGAAACCCTAATACCCATACCTTTGATTTTATCCATTATTCACCATAAAATTTTGATTGATAAATTTTTATAAATTTAATTTATTCTCAATAATAACTCACACAATTTTTTTTTATAACAAATAATTCAAAAATGAAAACATATTGTTTAAAACTGAGCCATTGGGGTTTGAGAAGGGTTTTAGATCACCTTTCCTTCTTAATGATTGTTCATAAAGTTAAGGACCTATAACCTAAAACCAATGCATACAATATTAAGATAATATGGGTCCAAATATTTCCATAAAATAATTATAACCAAATTTTTTTCTCTTTCATGTACCGAGCACTTGAAAATTACTTTCACTAGCTTGCAACTAGCTACTTAGAGGAACAAAATAAACCTTTATCAAAATTTGAACCTATGAACTATTATTGAGCATGGTTTTGGCTTCATGAAATTTTTATTATATTTTTAAAATATTTTTATATCTTTACTCTATGAATGGATCCTTCTTAAAAATCTACACATAAGCAACTCTGACCAATGGTGGTAAAATTTGTTAATTTTTTTATTTCTTTATTGGGATGTTTTCCTTCTAACCACTCAAGACTAGTAGTATTATTAATTGGGATTTATATTTATGAAAATATCACAAAATATTAAATTTATATTACCTTCAAGCAACTATAATATTTTTTTTTAACTAACCGGGGTAAAAATTTATTCATAATCAGGAGAAACCAACCATTACACAGCCTTATCCTGCTCCACTAGAAGACTCAGCGTCTGGGAGCACTGCAAAGGCAGCAAATTATAATCCAAGATCTCCCACTGGGGTCCTTGTTCAAAAGCCCACTTGGGCAAACAGTCAGCAACCCCGTTCCATTCGCGGGGAATATGCTTGAAAGAGACGGACTCCAACATAGAACTTAACTGAAGAACCTGTTGCATCGTCTCAGCCAATTGCCACTCGGAAATAGCAAAATTATGGTTAATGATCAGATCAATCACCACCTGGGAATCCGACTCATAGATAATGTTTTTCCAGCCCAGCTGACAGCTGTGTTTCAACCCCTGAAGGATGGCCAATGCCTCCATATAATTATTGGAGTACCAGCCTTTATAAACAGAGAAAACAAATTGAAGATTTCCATAGCTATCCCGCCCAGCACCTCCGATTCTTGCATCCCCTGGGTTCCCATGCGAGGAGCCATCAATATTAATCTTTAGGCAGCTAGGAGGAGGAAGAGTCCATCGCCCAAGTCTGTTAACAGGTTTGTGAAGCCGCCTATCTCTAATCAGCGAACTCTTAAGAGAGGCGGAGGGAGAAACAACCAATAGCTTGCCGAAAATGTTTAGAAGAATATTTTGCTCCTTTGTTCCCAGCCCAACTGAACTTAGGCCTTTGGCAGCGAGAGTCTCCAGCAGATTCGAGTGCACAAGCTCCCAAATGGCAGCCCCCATCCTCTGCTCCACTCGAAAAACGTGCTTGTTCCTTTCCTTCCACACGTTCCAAAGGATAAAGACCGGTCCAGCAAACCAAGCCACCTGGAGGACCGACGCTTTGGAAGGGGGAGGGCAAAGGCGTTCTCAGAAGTCAACTAAGGAGGAGGCATGCCAGCAGGGTATGCGCCAAGCTTGTCACCATCTATGCCAGATTTATTTGACAAAAATACACTAAAAGAATAGGTGCACCCCTGTTTTCACCTCTTCGCAGCAGAGAATGCATTTGGAAGGCCCCTGGAAACCACGCTTGCACAGGTTGTCCCATGTGAGGCATCTATTGTACGCAAGCGTCCATAAAAAGAAATTACATTTGGGCCAAATGGCAGAATTCCAAATATTCTTCCCCCAGAGGAAGTGAACTTCACCGTGAACTTGCTTAGACAAAGTCTGATATCCCATCGAGACAGAGTAGTTTCCAGTAGACCCACCTCCCCAAGCGAGCACATCCTGACCCTGAAGAGAGTTATAGTTCCTAGAAGCTAATATCTGAGAGAGCTCAGCCCTGTTCTCCAAGGATCCACCAGGGGGCCAATCCAAAGAATTTTTCCATCTAAAGCATGTAGCCAGGCCCACTCTATACTCCTCCTTGAAATGTGCCACATTGGTCCAACCAGCCTCAAGGAAAACCTCACAAAGGCTCTGAAGATGTGGGTGAGAGGATGAGAGTGGGGGTGCCCCATCCCACGAGTCTTCCCAGAAGAGAGCCTGCTCCCCCGTCTTACAAAAGCAACTATAATATTTATGCATAAATACTTATTGAATTAAAAATTAGAACAACTACCAACTGAAAAATGTGCAAGATAACAGTTAGATCAAAGTGAAAACTAATACAACTACCAACTGAACATGTGCATAAAAAAACTTGGACAAAAATGAAATATAACACTACTATGTAAAATCACTAAAAATCCACATAGATAAAATCAAAAATCTCTTAGGTCCTTTCCATGTGGTTGATGAAGATGACTAACAAGTTGTTGTTTGAGTGTCATTCTGGTTGGATCAACTCTTTTTCTACTTGTCAACCTCTTTAAATTTTCTCCAAGTGAATAAAATGAAACAAAATTATATCCAATATAAAAAAAATCATGTAGTTCAATACTCACCGTATTTTTCTCTTCAACACTAAGAAAACTTTCAAATGTAACCATATTCTGGTTTGTATGAATAGTTACAATTTTAACCTTTAGTGGCTCACTAGGATAATGTTCTTAGATTTATATGACATCTTTAGATATTCCATATTTATTTTTATCTACTAAACATTATTCAATATCTTCATTAAAACTTTTTTTATCCTCACTTGTAGCTTCTCGAGGTTCACTAGGAATCATTACATCTTCTTTTGTATATTTACTTAATTCATGTCTAAGATTGTTATCTTGTGAAACCACTACTGCAACCTCATTAGTTGCTGCCATATCTTATAGAACATATTAATGATAGGATGATTGAGTCTAAATTACAACTGTAATATGATTTTGCTCTTCAAAGGCTCCAATATGATCTTCTCTATACCAAATTGAAGCTCAATTAACCAACACAACTCTTGATCATCCTATTTTGACAAATTCTTCTCTTCACCTGGATGTTATTATTTTATCTTCCATAAAATAATTCATACTTCAAAAAGGGAAATGAGTTGAGGGGGGCGGGGGGTTGGGCGGTGCATGGGATGAGTCAAGAGGCTTCATTTGGTGTCATAGGAGTATAAGTCATTATTGGCTTCCCTTAATGGGTATTGGGATTGAAGAGGAATTAAAAAGTCTTTAATATTTGGAAGTAATATTTTCATTCAATATTCATTTGAAAAAATGAAAAGAAACTTGTTTTAATATGCTTCATACTTCTCTTTCTACTCAACAATCAAACTCTCACAATCTTTATCTTTATGGACAACTTCAACTTGGGGATTATATGAGGGGCTCAAAAAACTTGAAAATTTTCTTGGTTTGGCTTCAACAACATTATCCATCTCTTGATTTTGGATTATCATGGGAGAAGGATATTTATAAAGAGTAGGCATGACATAATTAGGGGTCTTTGTCTAAGAATGTTTCCAAGATTGAATAGTCTTAGGCTCCTGGGGAAGAGTGAGTGAAGATTGCATAGCCATAGACTCTTTCATAGGATTAGGAGTTCTAAAACTTGGAATTTTGAAACAAGTAAACTCTCTTGAAGTTTTATGGGGTTCTTGTTCTTTTTGTTTCCAACTTGAGATTTTGGACTCAATTCTTTGTGTTCTTATGGACAACTGCTGCATTTATTCTTTTGTAGTCTCATTATATTTCTTTAATGATTCTACTTCTTAATGATGTATAGGCTTGATATGTAAGCTCTTATTGATGCCTATTATATTTTCCTTCCCTATCAATCTGCATATATTTTCTCTAAAATTCACATCTTATCTCTTTCACACTTTTTTTAGGCTAATTAGAAGGAACACAATTTTCTCTAAACTCTCTTCGATAGTAATTTTTTGACTAAGAAAAGGGTAAAAGGAGCAATTCTAAAGCTAAAATTGGAAATGAAAACTAAAAATTTCAGGTGATGCACCAATGTGAAAGTTAATTATTTATGTTATTAATAGATTTTTGAAGCTAAATAACTTGCACATATTCACTTCATCTTCATACAATCACTCTTGCATCAATATTTCACATAAAGGTCTAGACAAACACTCACACTAACTTGGAAAGAATGAACAATAATTGAATTCACTTCCAAATTAGGTAGAAATCAGATTTAGACACTTTATATGACCTATAATATTTTTATTTTCTACATAAATGTGAGATATTTAGACATAAACATAAGAAAATCAATCATTCACTAAATTACATCAATGAACATTAAGAACACATTTCGTGAACAGCCTAAAAATAGAGGAAAAATCAACTCTTTATTGTTTCAAAGGCAAGGTAATAAAAATTTTGGTAGAGTTTTAGTAATCCAAAAGAATAATATCCTCATAAAATTCTCAAAATGAAAAATACATATAAAAAAGAGAAGCAAAGAGAGAGGAGACAAACAACTATAGACGAGTCCACATGCAAACTCAACTTCATTCCTAGTTCAACTAAAATTTAGTTAAAACTTCAAATTTTCAAACAAATTTCCCAAATTCCAACATATTAATTTTTATATTAAACATTTATTCAAATTACTCTCCTTGGAATATGGCATATAAGTTAGAGAGTAAAGCTTGTTTGAATTGTTGAAAAGTCAAAGGTCAAATACATGCTTTTGATTGTCTTCAATTAACTCCATTTGAACAACTTGTATTGAATTATTTTTTATATTCATTTAAATCCTCTTGATATTGCATGAATCTTAAATCTTGACTTTAGTTAACTTTTTCTCATCTTGGAGTTTGACTTGACCTAACTTGACTTGTAACTTGGAGTTTGACTTGAGCTTCTTGACTTACATCTTGCATATATATTTAACTTCTTAACTTTTATAAATTTATCCAAAAGGGGTGTAGTATGAGAAAAATGTCTTTCATATTGATGTAAAATAATTCCAACCTTGATTTAATCTTGAAAACAAACAATTAACTCTTTTTTGATCTCCAGATAACTAACATGCACATGTGAGTGACTAGACAAGCTTCTTAAAAGCATAATGCATTGAGAATGAGTGTAGGTTTTATTTACATTATTTGAAAAGTGAATTAGTGTATATATAATTATAAAATCATCACCATGGTTTTAAAAACCTTCAAACATATTTTTACCTCCTAATTCCATGTACAAATTCAAAAAATGCTATTTTGTGCTCTCTTTAGCTCTTTAGGCCTCAAAAAACCTTGATTTGGATTAGGGGGTCTAAGATGAGTTTCAGGCCTCAAAAAAAGCTCATACTATATTAATTGGATAGGTATCAATGGATCATACCTGAAATTTTTTAAAATATACAAAACTATTCACCAAACTCCCAAACAAAAATTTATAAAAAGTGTTTGCTTATTGCCTGCTGGGTGACCTGAAGATATTTTTCAATGCGCTGAGCCTATTTGGAATTGGTTTTTATTAAATTAGCATAGATTAAAACCTGTACATAAATTATACACACTCTAAAATCATTTTTTGTTATTTGTAAGGACTTAAAACACTTATTTCTAACTCCATTTATGAGCAAAATAGTGAAAAACTTCAGTTTCTTTCACGATCAGACCTTTGTTTTAGCATTTTATCTCTCCTCAGGTATAATACAGACCTAAAAATACTTTTAAAAATTTAAATAAATAAAATAAAACCTCCATATTAAATTTAAATATATTTTATTTAATAAAATTCAAAATATGCACTTTTTGGTGTTTCATAGCTTGTACAATTTCATTTTTGAGTGCCTGTAGATTTGAGTTTTACCATTTTATTAAGTTTTATGACTCATAAATACCTCCTTATTTTTTAATTATGACTTTAAATAACCCATATAATCATTCAAACCATTATATGTGCTCAACCAATATCTTAAACTTGTAAAAAATTATATTTTCTAACCATCTCTCTTGTTTGCTTAAATCCCTAATATTCGTACCTTTGCCTTTCTCCATTATTTACCCTAAAATTTTAATTAAGGAAGGTTTATAAAGGTAATTTATTCCCTATAAGATATCACACAACTTTTTTTTGGTAACAAATAAGTCAAAAATGCAAATATATTGCTTAAAATCAAGCCGTTAAGGTTTAAGAAGGGTTTTAGGTCACCTTTATTTCTTAATGATTGTTCATAAAGTTAAGGACCTAACACTTGAAATCAATGCATGAAATATTAAGAGCACAGGGGTCCCAATTTTCCCTTAAAATAATTCTAACCAACTTTTATTCACCTTCTGCACTGAGCATTTGAAAATTGCTTTCACTAGCTTGCAACTAGCTAGTTAGAGGAATATAAGAAGCTCTCTCAAAATTTGGACCTATGAGCTGTTACTGAGCATGGTTTTGGCCTGATGAAGGTTTTATAACATTTTGTAATTTTTTTTGAATCCTTAATCCATTAATGTATCTTTCTTGAAAGCTTACACATAATCAACTTTGACCAATGGTGGCAAAATTTGTCAACAGATTCACTGGGCACACCAAGTACATCAAACCCATTATAATGTAAAGGAAAAAATACATATTCTTGTTTTGGCCATATATTTCACATCCAGACTCCATTTTGTCTCCTGTTTCAATCGATAGAAAGGTATTGAAATAAATTATCTAATGATGTGAAATATTTTATCCTTAGAGGAAAAGTTTTATTGGGAATAAAGAAGGATAAATATTTTTATAACAATATCTCATGTGTGCATTTGATGTGAATTCTCTTTTTGGCCATACCTTTCACATCTATACTCTGTTTTGGCTCCCGTTTGAAGCATTGGAAAGGTCTTGAAAAAATAATCCAATGATATGAAATATTTTATCCTTAAATAATTTTTGTATGGGTTTAATTCATTTTTTTTCCAAATGTCCTTTTGCAAGAATCATTTTCATATCACCCAATGGTTAAGGCTCGGTGTGCCCGCTTGGTGCTTTATTTAAAATATTTAAATCACTTTATTAAAAAGTGAAATAGAAATATAAAGTATAATAACATAAAAGTGAGGATCTGAAAAGTCATTTCCATCCTCTCATGTGTTATTAAAATGATAGATGTCAATTGTAAAAGGGTTCTTCTTTCTTTCAAAATCTTGGGGAAGAGTTGGTTGTAACTTTGTGTGTGGGCTATGTAATTTTTTAGATTTGAGCAATGGAGTGAAAGCAAGCAGGTGAGATCAAACTTTAGATTTATGGGTTTTGATGCTCTTTTTTTGTGAATTATATATTTACATTAATAGATAAAGAAGCCATTACAATTTTGCACTTTTCTTGGTTGTGTACAACTCACAGTGTTTCCAAAATTTATGTTGTAAATCTCGTGTATGGGATTTGAACTAAGTGTACCTTATTTGAGTTTTAAGGATATTGTGTGCTTCTAAGTAAGCTTTTTATATCCATTACATATGTTTTTCATATTTACATTTTCATGTCGTAAGAATAATTTACAACCATTTCATTTTACTCCAAGTTATTCCAATGGTTCTTTGCGTTTATTACATTGTGAGTTTCTCACCTTCACCTCTATTCTTCTCCCCTTTTCAGCTTCCACCATTTCCCAATTTTGTTTTGTTTTTTTAATTTCTAGTTAAAAGTAACAAAAACCTTAAAAAATTATAATCATACGAGGGAGATTATCCTCTCAAACACATAGGAATATCACCATGGCAATAATGATTTATCCATTTGTTGTCAAATTTGTGTTATTTCCCATTAGGTAAGTCATATAACCAAACAAAACACAAGCGACATAAAAATTTTCCAACATTATTCAAGTTTATTTTTTTGACACACCAAACATTCTGCCACAATTTTATATATATCACCCTTGAGTCCTTCCAAAAAGATCATGCTTGATTCTTTGATAAGTATTTAAGAATCCACAATGTCCACCCATGGGAGAAGATGGATCTCTTTAAGAAATTTATTTTAAAGGCTTGAATTATCACACAAGAATAACATATCTTTGTATCATACGGTGTTATATTTATACAAAAAATTATATGAACTGCATAGATCTTGTTGAATTCATTAAATGCAAATTTGAATATTTGCATCTTCTTACCATTTGGATCTTGCCTTATCCACCAATAATAATGATTAGATCATTCCAAGCCAAAGATCACAAGTGATAATAAAAAATCATATCAAGTCTAATATGCAAATAAGAGATATATCATATAATATCTAGAATAAGACATGTAAGTACAATAGAGAGATTTTGCATAAATAGGCAAGATAAAACAAAAAACCAACCTAACTAACTAATGTGGGATAAATACACACAAAGAACAAAACTAGGAAAATATGAAAAACTATCTAAAACCTAGTTAGCATGAGCAAATACTCTAACACACCCCATCAAATGAAGCTAGGGGCTAACAATAACAAAAACAAAGTGGCATATCCACAAGAGTTTTGACAACAAGGTCTGATGAGGTATTCATGTACAATATATATCCATGAAATAAATAAAGAATATGTCCTCATGAACACCCCCCAAAGATAAATTTAAAACCCTAAGCATGCCATATAACTCAAGGAAATGAGGTGATTCAAAAATCTTTATAAAGATATCAATAACTTGTTGTTAAGTCGAAATATACTCCAAGCAAAGAAATCCATCCTAAACATGTTATCGAATGAAGTGCATATGAATCTCAATGTGCTTGGTCTACCAATGCTCAACTAGGTTGTGGGATATGTGAATTACACTCTGGTTATCACACTAAAGTATAATGGGTGAATCCTACATAAATTTAAACTTTGTCAATAATTGACGAAGCTAAAGAACCTGTTGACTCACTATAAGTGTTGCCCTATACTAAGCCTTTATAAATAAAAGTGTAATATCCTATTATTTCTTGCATGCCCAAGAAACTATAGAGGAACCAAGATAAAATATATATATCTAGAAGTGGAATGCCTATCATCAAGAGAACTTGCCCAATATAAATCAGTGAACCTAACCAATTAAGTATAAACCCTAGTATAGTATAATCTAAAATGAGTAGTGTCTCACATATATCATAAAATCCTATTGGCAACTTGCTAATGACTATCATGAGGAGTATGTGAAAACCTAGATACAAGCCCAATTACAAATGAAATGTTGAGGTGAGTATGGGTCAAATATATAAGACTCCCAACCATTTACATGTACAATGTAGAATCACAAAGAGGAGTAGTGCAGGTAGAAGTTAGAGTGACTCCAAATTAAAAAGGAAAGGGAATTGTCTTGCAATAAATTATGTCAAAATGCTAAAGAAGATCAAAGGTGTGCTTTTGATGACTCAAATGAATCCTTAAATCTGATTGAGAAATTTGTAAACCAAGGAAGAAGTATAAAAGACTAAGATCTATCATATCAAACTATGTTGAAAGTACCTACTGAATAACATAAATCAAAAAAGAAGACCTACCTATGAGAAGTAGATCGTCAACATACAAGACCAATATAATAATGTCCTCCCTAACATCTTGGATATAAACTATGGGATCAGAGTGGTAGCGAACAAATCCAGTAGAGAGAAGGAATGAATCCATCTTCTCATACCAAGCTTGAGGGGCTTATTTGAGACTGTGAATAGACCTCCTAAGTCTTCAAACAAGAGAAGAATCATAAACAAATCCATCTGATACTCTATGTAGATTTCTTCCTGAAAATGTCCATGTAAGAAAGCACTCCTAATGTCTCTCTGGTATACTAGCTAACCCTGTGATGTAGAAAGAGAAAGTACAAGGTAAACAAAATCCATCTTAGCAATGGGTGTAAAAGTCTTAGAGTAATCAATACCTTTAGCTTCCAAAAAAACCTTTGCAACAAGACATGCCTTATACTTATCAATGGACCCATCAACTGCATACTTAATGTGGTATACCCACTTGCACCTAACCAAATTTATTTCCTTAGGAAGAGATACCAAATCCCAAGTATGATTCTTCATCAAAGAAGAATACTCATCTATCATTGCATCATCCCACTCATGTATCCCATGTGCCTGTGAAAAAGACTATGGATCCCCAAAGAATGTTTGACATAAAATTCCAATACCTATAGAATGTGTGTGATGATGTCTAGTGGGTGAAAAGTCATGTATAAAAGGTGTTGCCTTAAAAACTATATTACGAGCCCATAATGGCATAGTGACAACATTGGTGGGAAGATGATTCTCAACATCATTAACCTCCTCAGGGGCCTCCTAAATTGGATCCTCAAAGAATGAATCCTCAAGAGGAGGTAATGAATCAATGAAAGAAGAAGAACACATGAAAAAGAGTCATGAGAAGTGAAACACTCATCAGACTGTACCTGTTCAAAAAATAACATCATGAGTATCTGTGAACTAGGAATTTGATTCAAGAGAGGATAGTTAGTATTGTGTTAGTCCTAAAATGAAAACAAAATGAAATAAACACACTAGTATAAAATCTCTAGGCCTAGTTACTAGGGAGAGCTTAGTTAACAAAACAAAATGAAAATATAACTAAAATATGAAAGAAAGACCTTCCTTCACCTTCTTTGGATGCTCCAAAATGCTTGTTGTAGTGGTTTGCTAAGCTTTATGCTCATGAGGTCTACATCAATCAACTGTGGCTATCTCCATCTCTCCTTAGCACCTTGTGTGGCTTTAGTTTGGCTTGGCTTGGTTCAATATTTGGATATTATAACACTAATTTGCATGAAGCTTTAGAATCAATTCAACATTATAATTTTGGCATATGAGATCTTATAATTCAATAGGCAAGGCCTCCTATTTATAGATTTTTTGAATGGTTTAAGGATCAACCATGACCGTCCATCTCAAGATTAAGATATGTGACCATGAATAAATTCAAATATGAAATTCACTATATAAATATTCTCATTAATATTTGGGATAGAGGGGTAGTATCTAGGCATGGAAGGGATTTGATGAGGCATGGGAGGGGTTAACCTTGATATTTTATGCATTTATGGCCTAAGGATGTCTTCCCAAGAAATGATGTCACCTGATGATGCATATATTCAATATTCATTTTCAAAAATAAATATTCCAAAAAGATCCATAGAATTATTTATTAGGCTCATGATTTGGTTTAATTATCTCTTAAGCATGATTAAGCACTTTGATGCAAATTTTGGTTCTTTGTGCATAAATTACTTAAATTGGTCAGAATATCTTGTTATTTACCTAAATTTCAACTAGATTGGAATTAGAATGCAATGTCAGATGCATTGGATCCATTATCTTATTTAGGATGTTGTCAACACAAAATAACAAAGACATGTGTCTCGTGCAAGAGATTTGATAGAAAAGAGCAATCTAGAGCATCCAAGTGCAAAATTGGTATTTTGACTCAAAGTGATCTGATCAAAGTTAGTTGCTTCATAAATTACATTGCCTCATTTATTGATACCCTGGCCAAAATCGACACTTGAATATATCAATTTCAACTCATTTAATGTGTTTTAAGTTTTTAGGCCAAATTGTGCACTTTGGTAAAAATTGGTCAAAAGCCTAGTTGGAGGTTATCGGTGGCTAGTTTTAGGTGTCTACATTTTGCCCCTGTTTGGGAAGATGTTGCAAACCATAGTCATAGAAATGTATTATCAAATAATGATAAATGGCCTATATGTTAAAATAAAGATGATTATTGAAGAAAAAGCTCCAAATGGTGTTTGGGAAGCCTAGGATGATGCCCCCTCAAGGGAGTGGCTATCATATTTGTGGATGGACGGTCCCTCAAAAAGAAGTAAGAAGAAAAAATGGGATTAAACTATGGGTGAGATTAATCCATACGATAAATACTTGCATGCATTGATTTAAAAAGAGATGCTAATTTTCTCAAAGGCTGTTATAATCATGAATAAAAATTGAAACAATGATTTTTCCATAGGTGGTTATAATCATTAAGAGGAACTGAATTGGATAAAGATTATTGTGCCTCAGTTAGGTTTCATTAGCAAGCATAACTCAAGGATATAACCTAGAATATAGATGAAATATGAGTGGCTGCAAATGTAAATGCAATAGTTTAATGACTAAATAAACCACAAACAACCAAGCATATGAGGATGCACAAAGTGACGAAAGGAATGAGTAGAAGAATAAAGATTGATCAATAGAAATGATTCAATTAGACCTACCAATGAGGAAATGCTCATCCTTATGAGCAATGATACAACTAGAATGGTCGATGGTTTGATTTAATCAAGGTGGGATCGATGGGAGGATTTACCAAGGTGCCAAGGAGAAACTTTTATGGCTCCATTAATTGTAGACCTTTTTAAAGTTGATTTTTACTATACCATGTGATGGTAGGCATCATGATAGACCACCATAAAGATTTGGTTGAAATATGCATATGGACTGGCTCCTGATCTAATAAACACTCAAAAATAATGCACCAATGATAAAAACCATGATGATAATGTTGACATATGAATATGGATGGACTCAGGAATAATGTGCGCAAGGAATCACCCAATGAACACATATAGACTAAGTTGAGGCAATAATACTAAAAATAAACAAATAGGCAAGTGAACAAATAAACAAACAACTTGAAATAAATAAACAAATAGAAAGCCTAAAAACAAAAGCAAAAGAAAACATCCTAACAATGACCATGTCCCAGTAGGGCGAATCAAGGATAATTGAACAAGCTTTAGATAAGACAAATGTTTTTGGATTTTTGAAATGTTATTTTTTTTTGTCATTTTAAGGTATCTCAACTTAGTAGAGAATGAAAATATACCTACTCATAAAATAATGAGGCCATTTAGCTCAGGTTGCTCATAAAATGGTGAGGTGACCTCAAAATGAATTTAGCATGACCTACATAGTCCTAAAATGACCTAAAGTCATAGTAATTTCATCCACACAAAAGGTGAGGAAAAACCACCTAGGTCCCAACAAGTCTCAAATCTGAAAAATGGCTAGTCAAATGAAAATAATGATGACAAGGTGATGCAACAATGCATGGTAAACAAGTGTTGCCCCTAGTTTTCCCATAGACATTTATAACTAGGGTACAACAAAATATGTCAATGATAATAATTTGCTCATATGAAGTTATAATTAGTAGCAAGACTGGTGAGACATTGATTTTTCCATAGGTGGTTATAATCAAGCTCACATAAACAAACTTGATAGGATAGAAAAATGAAAGATATCTTGCGAGATCAACTGTCACACTACTTTCATAGACTGTCATTTAAACATAGAATTTGATAAGAGTTGAAACTTGATCAAATCCCCTCATGAAAAGTGTGGAAATAACCAAAGGAACTAAGATCAAAATAAGATTGGGTAGGATGACTAAAAATAGGCTTTGGTCTAAATAAGAATGGAACGATAGGATGGCATGATCTTACTATAGGATAATGATAGTTTTTGATAGATTGGAAAAAAATGGTAAGAGGGTTGCCCCCAAGTGATGGGGTGACTGACAAGGATATGTGACATGGAAAAATAAATATGGAAAATGAAATGGTATGGTACATGTTTTTGGCTTGGGTATGATAAAATGGCATATGATTCTTTTGAACCTGTTGAAATAGAGATGCGTATCCTAATAAAAAAATTATACAAATAGAATACACGATCATGTTAATTGCATAAAATATGAAATCAAAATACATGTTAATTGAAAAAATAGAATACATGATTATGTGAGCTAAGAATTTGACTCAAGAGAGGATGGTTAGTATCGTGTTCGTTCCAAAATGAAATCAAAATGAAATAAATACACTAACTAGCATAACATCTCTAGGCCTAGTCACTAGGTGGAGCTTAGTAACAAATGTACATATGAAAATAACAACTAAAATGTAAAGAAAACCTTCCTTGAATGCTTTAAATAGCTTGTTGTCATGGCTTGCTCAGCTTTGTGCTCATGAAGTCTGCATCAATGAAGTGTGGCTATCTCCATCTCTCCTTAGCACGTTGTGTGGCTTTGGCTTGGCTCAATATTTGGACATCATAACAATAATTTTCATGAAGCTTTGGAATTAATTCAACATTATAAATTTGGCATATGAGAGCTTAGAATTCAATAGGTAAGGCCTCCTATTTATAGATTTTTGGAATGGTTTGAGGATCAACCATGACCGTCCATCTCAAGATTGAGATGTGTGGCCATGAATAAATCTAAATATGAAATTTATTATACAAATATACTCACTAATATTTGGGATAGAGGGGCATTAACTAGGCATGGATGGGCTTTGATGAGGCATGGGAGGGGTTAACCTTGATATTTTATGCATTTATGGCCTAGAGATGTCTTCCCAGAAAATGATGTCACCTAATGATGTTGATATTCAATATTCATTTACAAAAACAAATTATTCAATAAGTTCCATGGAATTCTTAATTAGGCTCATGATTTTGTTTAATTATCTCTTAAGTATGATTAAGCACTTTGATACAAACCTTGGCTCTTTGTGCACAAATTAATCAAAATGTCCTATTATTGGTCCAAAATTTGACTAGATTAGATTTAGGATGTGATGTTAGATGTGTTGGATCTGTTATCCCATTTAAGATATTGTCAACATAAAATGACAAAGGCACGTGTTTTATGCAAGAAATTTGATAGAAAAGAGCAATCTAGAACACCCAAGTGCAAAAATACCATTTTAACTCAAAATGATTTTATTAAAATTAGCTACTTCATAAATTTCATTGCCTCATTTAGTGATACCTTGGCTAAAATTGGCACTTGAATATATCAATTTCAACTCATTTAATGTGTTTTAAATTTTTAGGCCAAATTGTGCACTTTGGTAGAAAGTGGTCAAAAGACTGGTTAGAGGTTATTAGTGGCCAGATTTAGGTATCTACAATTTTCCCCTATTTGAGAAGATGTTGCAAACTGTAGGCAAAGCAATGTCTTCTCAAATAATGAGAGATGGCATGTATGCCAAAAATAATATGATGGTTGAAGAAAAATCTCTAAAGAGTGTTTGGGAAGCCTATATGATGCCCCCTTGAGGGAGTGATCATTACATTTGTTGATGGATGGTCCCTCGAAAAAGTAGCAAGAATAAAGGTAGAATAAGCCCATGGTTGAGATTAATCTAAATGATAAAATGCTTGCATGCATTGATTTAAAAAAGATACTAATTTTCCCAAAGGTGGTTATAATCAGAAATAAAAGTTGAAATAATGATTTGCCCATAGGTGGTTATAATCATTAAGGATTCCTGGATTGTTTTATAAAGATGATTTTGCCCTAGTTAGGACTGATTAGGAAGCATAACTCAAGGATATAACCTAAAATGCAGATTAAAGATGAGTGGGCACAAAGTGATGAAAGAGATGAATATAAGAACAAGATTGATCAATAGAAAAGATTTAGTTGTACCTACCAATGAGGAGATGCTCATCCTAATCAGTAAATGATACAAATAAAATGGTTAGTGGGTTAATTTGATCAAGATGGGTGGAAGGTTTTGCCAAGGTGCCAAGGAGAAACTTCTATGGCTCCATTTATTGTAGACCTTCTTGAAGCTAATTTTTGCTGTAACATGCGATGGTATGCATCATGATAAAACACCATGAAGACTATCCTAAAAGATGCATAAAGACTGACTCCTGATGTAATAAACACTAAAAAATAATGCACCAATGATAAAAACCATTACGATAATGTTGATGTATGAATATGGATGGACTCAAGAATAATGTGCACAAGGAATCACCCAATGAACACATATAGACTAAGTTGAGGCAACAATACTAAAATTAAACAAACAGGCAAGTGAACAAATAAACAAATAAATAAACAACTTGAAATAAACAAATAAATAAAAAACCTAAAAATAAAATCAAAAGAAAGAATCCTAACAATGACCATGTCCTAGTAGGGTGAATCAAGGATAACTGAATAGGCTTTAGATAAGACAAGTGTTTTTGGATTTTTGAAATGTCATGAATATTTTTGGTATTTTGAGGTATCTCAACTCATTAGAGAATGACAAGATACCTATTAGCAAAATGGTGAGAGTGGTTGGCTTAGGTTACTTGTAAAACAACAAGAGTTATGTAAAGAGGGACTGAGGTGACCTCAACATGAATTGAGTATGACCTACATAGTCCTGAAATGACCTCAAATCACAATAATTCCATCCACACAAAAGGTGAAGAAAAACCAACTAGGTCCCAACAAGTTCTCAAATCTGACAAATGGTCAATCAAATGAAAACAATAATGGTAAGGTGATGTGATAATGAATGGTAAATAAGTGTTGCCCCTAGTTTTCCCATAGGTAGTTATAACTAGGGTACAATAGAATAGGTAAATGATACTAATTTACCTATAGATAGTTATAATTAGTAACAAGACTGGTGAGACATTGATTTTGATCCAAAACTCAAAATTTCTAGTTGATAAATATTTTAATAGCATAGAAATAACACAGTAACAATGAATTCTCTGAGAAGAGATGTAGTATTACTCAAGATCGCAATACAAATATATGTTTATCTCTGGGAAGAGATGTCTGTCTTCACATTTTTTGTTACCTCTTCATTTACACACATTTTTAAAGCATGGGGAGGATGTGGAAGGTCACCAATCTCGAGGGAGATTAAGTGGTTTGACTTCCAATATTTAAAATAATACAGAATTTGAGGAATTACTATTTTTAGAAACTTACTATTTTTAGACTACACTACTAAAATTGAAATTTGGGGCACTTTCATTGGGTTTTCATGGGTCAAACTTCATTGAGAAGATCTCTATGCCATCTCATGATGTTCTCCTCATTCTTAGCTTTCCAACAGTTCAAACGGTGAGTCAATTGGAGCTACGGTGAAAAAGTTATGGCTCCTAGAAGTTTCGTCAACAATTGGGGTGGAACTGTCACCCGAATTATCACCTAAATTATTGCTCGGATCAGATTTTCCCATAGGTGGTTATAATCAGGCTCACATAAACAAATTTGCTAGGATATAAAAATGAAAGATATCTTGCTAGATCAACTGTCATACTAATTTCATAGTTTATCATTTAAACATGAAATTTGATAAGAGTTGAAACTTGATCAAAATCCCCTCATGAAAAGTGCAAGAAGAACCAAAGGACCAAGATCAAAACAAGACTGGGTAGGATGACCAAAAGTAGGCTTTGGTCTAGATGGGAATGGAATGATAGGATGACATAGTCGTGCTAAGGATAATGATAAACTGGTAGGATGGTAGAATGATAAATAAGGATGTTGAGAGGGTTTCCCCCAGGTGATGGGGTGAATCACAAGATATGCGATAATGGAAAATAAGCATGACATTAGGAAATGGTATGTACATGTTTTTGGCCTGGGTGATTATTGGTTTTTGATGTGTTTGGCCTAGGTATGGTAAAATGGCATATAATTTTTTTATTCCTGTTGAAATGGAGATGCATGTTATAATTAGCAAATGATCAAACATAATACATGATCATGTTAATTTTTACCCCAAACCTCATCATAATTGGTTTTCTTTTTGAATAACTAGTTGAAAATTTAGACGTAAATGATGTTGTTGTGATCTTCATTAGTCATTGATTTTGATTCTTTCAAACATCAAGACAAGGTATCTTTGTAGCCTATGCAAAGGAAAGTGCGGCCATGGATGGTAAATATGGATAAGTGTTGGTTGATAGGCTTGATTTGGTGTTGTAATGGTGGAGACTAATGGAATGTGTGATGGTTGAAAAATAAATGAAGATCAAGACTTTCAATCACACGTAATGTTGTTGATGTTAGATTCAACATAATTTTGGTTATGATGACATTGGAGACCTCTTAAGATGTTCTTGATAGGACTACCAAATTTTATTATTATTTGATCTTGAGAGTAACTACCATCTAATTAGACTGTAGATAAGAAGATATTTTGATTTGATCTTTGATATCATTTTCATTAAACAATGAAGAACTTTTATACTTAAATATTAGTGCCTCAATGAGGTTTTCACCAATGAAGTTGTCTTGATTGTCCCATAGTGACTCTGAAAAGGTGTCACTAATTAACATTGGATTTTGACTTTGATTTTCTTCTATCACTTCCAAAAATTTTCACTAAAAGATGTTGAGTTTGAACTTTGTATGTCCCCTAGTGCCTTCAAAAAGGTTTCACTAGGAGAGTGTTATTCTGCTACATGAATGTCGTCTTGACCTCCTTGGTCTTCTTCAAATACTATGTCACCATGGATGCAATTCAATAAAGTGTGATTCTGTCAGTCCTAATTGATACATGTGCAAGATGGAATGTGGCTATTTTTGTTGATGGTAATGGCCTATGGAATGATAATAAAATGGAGAGAGGTTGCACAATCCTCGTATAAGATACTATGATAACTCATGTTGAAGCTGAAGTACTCATCCTCATAAACTATAGAAGGATCACAAATGTCTTCAAATTGATCTATGAGGCATGTGTAAACAATATTATAATATTCATGAATGTATTTTATTTTTGAATATAATTCTAACTCAATAGACTTTGAATCTGAAGTTGAGACTAATGTTGATTCTTCTATTGATGCTAAATCCAATGTCAGTTCAAGAATATAACCTGACTCTAAATATGATTCTTCATCTGATAGGTACCCTATTACAATAATGTCTTATTGAATGTTTGGTATTAGATAAGTGAGGGCTTGTGATGGCATAATGGGCTCCACAAAGATTATTTTGTCAAAGTGATACTCTTCCATAATGGGAAAAAGGTCAAGAAACAAATCCTCAAAGATTGGCTTGGCAATAGGAGACTCTTGAAAAATAGACATATGGTCGAAGTAATGATTTACCCAAATGCAGTTATAATCATTAAGAAGTGACTCAACAAAGACTAGCTTATCAGAGTGAGACTCCTCAATAATTGGTATAGGATCAATAAGTAATTCATCATAGGTTGACTTATCACAAATGGTGGGCTCGACAAAAGCATCTCAGATTGATTAGTTCTCTTGGCCTTAGTTTCCAATGAGTTGGAAGATACTAGTTTTGAACATAGCTTGGTCTTTGAATGATTGGATTGATTGAGGTTTGGATGGGATTGGTACTGGATGAGGAATGGCCTATGGTTAGATAATGGTAGGGCATTGGGGATCATGATTGATCACATGATCCAAATGATCAAGTCCTAAAATGGTAGTAACAGGGCGATGTGGAACTTGATTATTCATACAAGCCAAAGGAATAGGTCTTGGAATGATGAAAGATCATTGTGGAGCTTGATTGCTTACACAAGCCAAAGGATGAGGTCTTAGAAGAATAATTTTAGGGTGTTATGGAGCATGGTTACTCGCATAAGCCAAAGGATGAGCTCCTGGTATAGAAATGGTATGACATTGTGTTATTGGAATAGAAATGGTATGATGTGGTAGAGCATGATTACTTACATAAGCCAAAGCATCCAAGTCTACCTCATAAACCATATCATCCCAATCTTGAGTTGGATCATAAGCTGGTTCTTGAATATGTTCTATGTACAAATTATTGTAAAGAGGGTATGGATCTGTATCTCAAACAATATTATCTATAGTTGGGTCTTCAAAGTCCTCCTCATAAACCATATCATCTTAATTGGTAATTTGATTTTGATTTTATGGATTTTGACTATGTTCCCCATATGGACTATTATAGGGAGAATAATAAAACTCCTTAGAAAATCTTTCTCTGTAGGGGTTTTTAGTGGGATTTTGTGCAGCCATTCTATCATAAGTTAGATTGTACATGCCCCACAATAAGTGTAGCTAGACATATCTACATAAATGATGAAATCTTTGAAATAAAAGGCTTAGATTTTTGTAAACTCTAAAAAACTATGTCCAAAGGACAAATGGTTCAAACTAGGTTTAACTTGGTCAAACATGGAGTTGTATCTCCAAAATGGTTTGTGCTAAGACTTGGCTTAAAATAGTCTAACAGCAAATGTCTAATGTCAAATGTCATATACATAAAAGGTCAAGCATTTGAATAAAAATTGGCATGTCATAGGTCAAAGTATTCCAAACAAGGTCTAAACTAGGAAAGGGAAAAGAGTTGCTAGGTCTTTTGTCCAAACATAGAGTCAAAAGCTAAGCTCAAATAGGTTGTGCTAGGACTTTTGTCTAAATGGCTTCAAAATCTAGACTTGAAACAAAGGATTGATATGAATTTAATTTAATCTGACAAGTTTGGAAATAAATTTGACATAGACCTAGGACACATAATCAAACATAAACATGATCAGTTAGCATAAGGCATGAGGCAAAGGGCTTTTGGAGAAAGGCTATGTTCTCCCAAATAAAGGCATAATCAATGATGAGGATAGGCTTTGAACAAATAAACCATCAATAGTTTTCAAATTTGGGTAATCGATTAACTGAAGTTATGCAACCCAAAAGATAAAAATTTGTGTATCAACCCCATGAATTGAAGCCTAAATAGAATTAATCAATATTTGAATCCAAACTTGACAAGGTGAATTGAAAACTCAATGTTGAAGACTAAGATTTGACCAAACAAGCTAGATAATATTGGACAACATGATGGAGCATAAACAAGATCCAAATGGATTATGTGACATGGTTTGAAACAAATGGTTTTTGGTGCAATGGTAAACAAGTCTTGAAATAAATTGATCAAGCTAATGGCATAAACATACTCCAATGATGTGATCAATGTTATATTTCAAAGACTCAGAGGCAAAAATAGTTTGACAAGTTTTGGGCAACCTAACGCTACCCTACACAACTCAAATGACACACATAAATAAGTTTAGAAAAAATTTCAAGGCACAAGTGTGGTGTAAAATGGCTAGCATAACACCTCTTTAGACCAAATAGTGTTGTATAAACATATTGGTTTTGACATGGTTATAAACAAAAAATCAGGTTTTAATCTAAAAAAACAAGTAAGAAAATGATAAAATACAAGTAAATCATCCAAATTCCTATTAAGGGTATGACAAAGTGGGGTTGACTAAAACTAATTGGCTTTTGATTATTTCTAGATGGATTCCATGTCTACCAACTTTCACGTTAGCAAACAAGAGAAACAACACTTTAATTAGGTATCTACAGTACTTGACTTATTCCAAAAAGATCTTGTCCTTTTTGAAACCACTACATCTGTCACTTGCTCAGTGTAGTGAAATGTCCAAAGTGCAGATACATCCCATGTGCAACTCTAAAACTAGAAGGTTATTTAATCACTCAAACCTCTGATCCTAGTAGGAGTGGTTAAAGTCAGTGTTGAGAGATGAAACTCTGGGTCAAAGCTTCCTTATAAAACTTGTGGGAGGTAATGAAGTCTCCCTCGCAAGCCAAGTTTGCATTTCTATAAATGACTTAATAGAAAGAGTTTAGGGTCATTTTCAAGATCACCCAAACTATTACAAGTTTTTGGAGAGTATTTTAGATGACATTCTTTCTATGCCTTGGACTAGGGATGCTCACAATAAGGATAATTCTTTTGACTCCAAAAGTTCCCTAAAGGGGATGGATGGAAGAGCATACATGCAACATCCTCTTTTGCCAATCAAATTCTAAGTTTAACAATTATTAAAGACAAAATTTTACAAGTGTGTTCAATTTTAAGCCCCAAATGAAAGATAAGGTGGTGTTCTTTTGACCCCTTGGTCTTAAGTTGTAACTTTGAAACCATAATTTGTCCAAAGATTTACCTAAGCATCTAAATTCTTTGTTAAGCACCAAAAACAAGGATCCTAATCCTTTTTAAGCTTTCAAAAAGGTCTAAAAAGCATGTTTTAACAAATTCCAAGTTGGACTTGTAATGAAAAAGTTAGAGTGTCATTTAGCTTTGAAGCTAATTTGCAAATGAGTGAAGCAAATTCTCAAAATGAGCTCTCTATTTCAAAATCACAATTTCATAGTCAATCCCGTTATTTCCCTATAAAATCAAAATTTTAAACAATAATTTTTTTTCGGGTTAGATCAGACAAAAAGCATAATATCATTATTTACCTATGAAATTGCTACCCAAATTAGCAATATCGTTGTTACAATAAAAAAGTAAAATCATTGTTTAGATGAAAAAATCACTGCACGAGTGAACAATATCATGGTTTTGTGAGATCACTACCCAAAATGACAAAATCATTGCCCTAAAGGATGATATCACTGCCCAAAAGATGATATCACTACCCAAAAAGATGATATCACTACTCAAGACGATGATATCGCTATTATGGATGACAATATCGCTGCTCAAGTCCACGAAATCATTGTTTAACAAACAACAATTTTGTTTACACAAATTCACTAATGTGTAACAATGATATCATAATAGAGATCAAAATTGACATTTTCAGAAACAAAAACACTGTTAGAAAAATAAAATTTTAACTTTAAAATTTCACTCTTTTTTACCCTTTCACTCCAAGATCCTGCATGGAAAGGATTAACAAGTTGCTTGAAAGAGCTTTGTGACCAAATTTGTGGGATGCGATCCCATTGAGTGTGCCATTATGTGAACTAAGAATTTGACTCAAGAGCGGATGGTTAGTATTGTGTTAGTCCTAAAATGAAAACAAAATGAAATAAACACACTAGCATAACATCTCTAGGCGTAATTACTTGGGAGAGCTTAGTTAACAAAAAAAAATAAAAACACAACTAAAATCTACAATAAAGACCTTCCTTCACCTTTTTTGGATGCTCCAAAATTCTTGTTGTAGTGGCTTGCTCAACTTTGTGCTCATGAAGTCTACATCAATGAAGTGTGGCTATCTCCATCTCTTCTTAGCACCTTACATGGCTTTGGCTTGACTTAACTCAATATTTAGACATTATAACACTAATTTGCATGAAGCTCTGGAATCAATTCAACATTATAAATTTAGCATATGAGAGCTTAGAATTCAATAGGCAAGGCCTCTTATTTATAGATTTTTAGAATGATTTGAGGATCAATCACGATCATCCATCTTAAGATTGAGATGTGTGGCCATGAATAAATCCAAATATGAAATTCATTCTATAAATATCCTCATTAATATTTGGGATAGAGGTGCATTAACTAGGCATGGAAGGGGTTAACCTTGATATTTTATGCATTTATGGCCTAGGGATGTCTTCCCAAAAAATGATGTCACCTTATGATGTAGATATTCAATATTCATTTCCAAAAAGAAATTATTCAACAAGTTCCATCTAATTATTAATTAGACTCATGATTTGGTTCAATTATCTCTTAAACATGATTAAAAACTTTGATGTAACCTTGGCTCTTTGTGCACAAATTACTCAAATTGGTTAGAGTGTCTTGTTATTGGCCAAAAATTTGACTGGATTGAAATTAGAAGTTGATGTTAGATGCATTGGATTCGTTATCCCATTTAGGATGATGTCAACACCAAACAACAAAGGCACATGTCTCATGCAAGATATTTGATATAAAAGAGCAATCCAAGGCACCTAGGTGCAAAATTGTCATTTTGACTCGAAATGATCTGATCAAAGTTAGCTGGCCCATAAATTTCATTGCCCCATTTAATGATATCCTAGAAAAAATTAGAACTTAAATATATCAATTTCAACTTTTTTAATGTGTTTTAGTGTTTCTAGGCCAAATTATGAACTTTGGTGGAAATTGGTTAAAATCTTGACTAGAGGTTATCGGTGGCCAGATTTAAGTGTCTACAGTATTAGGATCCAAAAGGTGATAAGCTCTCAAGTCCTCACAATACCCTATAAAAATTAAGGGTTTGATATTGTTATCCAATGCTTTCCTTTTCTTATTTGGTAAAAATTCCAAAGCATGGTTCCCAAAGATTCTAAAAAATGAGATATCAGGCTTGGTTCTAGACCAAGCCTCTTATGAAGTCAAATGCTCAAGTGCTCTGTGTGGTGTGTGATTCTGAATTTAATTCACATAATTAACCACTTTGCAATAGATAGGAGGTAAATCCTAGGAATACATCATGTAGTTAGCCATTTCCTTCAAAATTCGATTATTCCATTCTACTAAGTCATTTTGTTATGGAGTATGTGGAATAGAATGTTGGTGAACAATATCATGAGCTGCCAAAAAATTAGAGAACTCTCTACTAAAGTACTCCCCTATTATCAGTACAAAGCTTCTTGATGCAACTAGAAGATTATTTCTCAACCAACATTTTAAAGACTTTGAAGTGTGAAAAAACATCACTCTTGTACTTGAAAAAATAAACCCAAGTACGCCTTAAGAAATTATTAATAAAAGTAAGTGCATACTTATCTCCATTGAAAGGAGTATGAAAGACCATCAAATAAATTTGCAAAAGCTCATGTGGTGAAGAATCTCACTTTGACATACCCTTAGGAAATGAAGCTTATTGTTTTTTCCCTAATGCATAACTAGGGCAAAGTCCATCAAGATATGAAACTGTAAGAAGACCATCTACCATATTGTGAGTGCTTAACTCCTTCAAGTATCTACAATTAAGATGTTTGAATCTCTCATGCCAAAGCTTACTCTTAGAATCTACAAGAGAGACTAAACATGTCCTTATAGGAGGAGTATCATCAAAACCCTCAAAGTAATAGAGTTGAGAACTATGTGTTGACGCAAAAGATTGCACCCTTGGCAGGAGGCCGAGCTCCTGCCTTCTTCACGCAACAATGGAAACTCCCCTCTCGCCTATGGGACTGGCAAAGCTAGAGGGGATAGTCTCTAGATAAGGGTTAGCTCCCTCTGATGTATCATTTAGGCCCCAGTTTCTCCTACTGCTAACAAAAAATATAAAAGGGGGGGATGAAAAGAGAGAGAGAGAGAGAGATGCTGAAAACAAAGCCTAAGCCTAAAAAAGAAAAGGTGATACACCAAAAAAGTGTGATCCACTCAGGCCTGAACATACACTTTCCATTGAGAACCAACTCCCATACACTTCATCTGACATGAGAAAGCCTTCTGCATTAGTGGGTTAGGGGTCCGTGGAGATACAGGGAGGAAATAACTACTAGAGGCATTCTGAGACACACTGCAACAACCTATCCACTTCACCTATACTCCTCTAGGGACACTTCTGACAGACCTATAAAAGGAAACTCAAAAATGCACCAGACATGCTGAAATCATTCTACAAAAGCATTGAGAAAATGACTTAACACAGAATCAAGGCATAGACACATACTAAAGATGCAAAACTTAGAATGGAGGTAAAAATGCTGTGTTTCGATTCAAGGTAAATTTTTGGCAGCTCTACCTTACAAGCTCGAGAGATTTTTGGGCAGAGTTTTGCCTTAAGGCTGAGAGCAGATCCCTTTTTCCAAAGAGAAATTTACAATATATAGGAAGAGGAAGAGAATCTTGGCACTTTTTGGGAAAGATTTTAGCACTCTTTTCTGCAAGTGGCCCATGTGCGCTCTAAATCTTGGGAAGAGGAAAACCACTGTTACTGATGTCATTCTTGAGAAGAGCCTTGCTAGAACCATGCTATACAATCACTGAATTTGACTTTGGCATTCAAGCATTAATGTAAAAAACATTGCTACACCTCTTTTCTGCAAACAGACTGCGATTTGTCCCCTCATAAATGCCAACTAGAGAAAATAGGCTGTGCCATTCGTCTGGCAATAACTCACCTTCCCTTTGCCACTTGGATGCTTTGTCTTTTTTGCTCCTTGTCTTCTTCCTGCTCTTTTAGCCCTCAAGGGTGATCTTCTGGCAGGTCACTGCATTCCTTGGGTTCTTTTCATGATTTGGCACTCAGATAGTTCAAAACAAATGACTACTTCAATGTGTTAAATTTGACGTTCACGCAGCCGTCACCCAACAGCTAGTTCATCTACTTAAATTTGGTGGCTTTCAAGATGTCACCATCCTCGACAAAAGTCATTGGGTCCTTTTTTGTGGCTTTTTTGCTTTGCGGGCTTTTGTTTCAGGCTTTTTTCCTGCAGGTTTTTTGTTTAAGGCCTGAGTGGATCACACTTTTCTGGTGTATCACCTTTTCTTTTTTAGGCTTAGGCTTTGTTTTCAGCATCTCTCTTTCTCTTTTCATCCCCCCCCCCTTTTTACATTTTTTGTTAGCAGTAGGAGAAACCGAGGCCTAAATGATACATCAGAGGGAGCTAGCCCTTATCTAGAGACTCTCCCCTCCAGCTTCGCCGGTCTTATAGGCGAGAGGGGAGTTTCCATTTTTACATGAAGAAGGCAGGAGCTCGGCCTCCTACCAAGGGTGCCTTCTTCTGCATCAACACTATGATCAACAACACCCTATGCAATGAGAGTGTGAGGCTCTATCAATGCTCTAACTTCACCCCCCTGAGGTGTGAAAGCCACTATTTTACCCTGACCAGAATGACAAATTTGATAAATAAAAATCAAATTTGTAGTGATGTTAGGGACATATAGTGAATCATTGATGCAACTACCCTCAAGTTATATATCATCATTACCCTTAACAAAAATAAAAGAAGAATCTCCAACCTTGATGTTGGAAGTATAACTCAAACCAAGAGATACAAAAAACTCCTTAGAAAAAGTCATGTGGTGAGAAGCACCAAAAAATATGACCCAATTGTCTGAAATAGGTGACTAAGATCTCCCAACAACATTAAGTGATTTACCATGCTCATTGGGTGGAGTGGAGATATAAATCTTATGTTTTTAGACTGCATCCTCCAAGGATTGCATTCTTTTAAAACACCTAGATTCTTCATGACTAGTCCCCCCATAAAAAGAGCATGAAAGGCTAAACTTATTCTTAGATTTGGAAGATGACTTGGGTTTAGATTTATTGGGCTTAGGGGCATTTTGAGATGGAGGAGGAGTGTTTTTGGATTTACTCTTTGATTTTCCCTTGTTCTTAGGATTAGATGCTTTTGATTCTTTTTGAGAGGTGGAAGACTCAAGGTGAAACAATTTGGATTCCTCCTTAGTAAGTCTTTCACACAAAAACTCAAAATCAAGCATTTGAAATGTGACACCTAAGGCATCCACACTAGAGAAAAAGGTAGAAGCAAAGATTTAGAATGGACATTTCAACTTAAAAAGAATTAGGTACACACACTCTTCATCTTTCATATCTCATCTACTCCCCTTCAATTATGTCAACAAGTTTTTAAACTCAGTGAAATAGTCTACAATAGAGGGAAAATCTTCAGGATTGAGAGAAGTAATTTTGACTTCAAATTAGATGGCTCTAATGTGATCTAGTTTCTTAAATAAACATTTTAGTTTATCCCATATTTTGAATGGAGAATCACATTCATCCTAATGAAACAAAATATTGTCACTCACATAACCCCCAATCAAACCTATACACTATTCAAATTTATATTGGTGCTGAAATTTTTCATATTCTCTAGTGAACTGTGGTTGAACTTCATTTGGTAAGGACCATAATCCTTTACGCTCAATGATTATTTCCATTCTAGGTCTCCATGTATAGCGATTGTGTACTCAAAGGCTCACATTGATCTAGACTAGAAGAAGAAGCCATGCTAGCAAATCACTAAAGAGCATAAAGAATGCAAAAGAGTGCACAAATCGGCATCGAGATAACCCCCCAAAATATTTGTATTGAGCCCCCCTCAAATTTATCACTTTATAAAAGTAGTGTGTTTTTACAAATATATGACACTAATGGATATATAATTGAAAACCATACACTCTTGAAAAAAAATGAACTCAATTTTGAGTTACGATTCAAAAGATATAGGCTTTATGAATTCTCGTAAATAAGTCAAAAGTAATAAAATTTACACTGCAAGCTGATGTTTGTGACCAAATTGGAAATGCACCAAACCTTCTAATAACTTGTTGGCATTAGAATTTTTCCATGAACATTCTTAAGCTGACCAAAGTGAAAAAATAATTTGTCGGTTACCCTTATGCACATGCAAGCAAAAGAGTTCCTCTTAAAGTAAAAGTTATAGCTATTAAAACAAATAATGAATAAATAGCTATGTATGAGAGGATAAAAATTGGATTATTATTGTCTTTATCTGAGAGGGGAGCTTTAATGAAACTTTATCTGGACCCAATGCTCCACAATAAGATGATGCAAAAAAGAATGGTAACTTGCTCTTTAGAGACCTGTTGAAAAAAACACTGAAAAGCATATATGCTCTCCTACCAAGGCACATAACCAAATCATAAAAGTTAATATAATTCTAGTTCAATCCCTACACAAAGATATCCAAAGTAAGTCTACGACTGGAACTCTAATGCAAACCAAGTTGCTAATGTCTTACAATGCCAAAGATGTAGATAAAGTAGATGATGCCAAAATTAATGGTGATAGGCAAAAGACAACACAATAGCAAAAGAACACCAAAAAATACCACACAGGGTTTGATAAGTGTTGGGAGAAGAAAATGGATAGTAAACTTATCATGATATTCTTTTGATATTCATGTGTTATGTATTCAGTTTGTTAGATATATGTATATTTTGTCTTATGTCCATGACTTGTAATAGTTTAGAATATGAATAGAATCTTCTTTTGGTGCCAAGTATGAGAATAATATGAACAATAATTGACTAAAAATGTCTATGTATATGTATATTTGTATGAATAATAAAGTTTCACCTTTGAAGAGATCAATAAAGACTATTTTGGTTATAATTACCTCTTGTGTTTCTTACTTTATTCCTTGCATGCGATTTCATGTTTAATGTTTGGCTTATTTCTATCTAATTTAATCCAAATTCTCTATAAACATTAATGAAATAATGGTTGTTCCTAATTCCTACCTAATGCAAAATAATTCATCTTTGTTATGCTTTTATTTTTTCAGCTTGTGAATGAATTCTCTGCACTATCCTATGCACTAAAATAAAACCTAGCTATCCTCATCCTTAGCATGTTCTAATGCTTTAGGAACCTCTGCTAACAATGGTGCAGTGAGTGTGGAACCATTCCTTTCAGAGGAAACTATGCTAAGATGGTTATCGAGGTAGAGAAACATTGAGACATGGTTAGACCAAAAATTATGTAATTTTATAGAAGAATAATCTAAATAAATTGGTCTTACCACATAATAAATCATTTGAGAGCATATCTATGGAGAAATTTATGAAATATTTTGGTGTGAGTTACCTGAATTGCTAGCTAATAGGTTAGCATGGTTGGAATTCTATTGCTTTAACCCAAGAATGGAATAAATAATCATTTGGACAAAAGAAAAAGTAGAAGAAACTAGAAACTGACTGGATAAAGGTGATAGACTATTGGGTTGCTACCACCATAGACATATACATCATTGAGTTTGCGATACAAGAATATATAGATTTTTAGGTTGTGCAGGACTTATTTGTTTGAGGAATTAGAGGAAAATTTTTACAGTGACTACCTCTCCTTGTGAAGATTTGGTTGTGGACAAGGCCAGGGTGCTTACTCCAACCAATATGGAGTAGTTGTTTCAGGCATATGGGGGTGTGTGTGACATGATAGTGAATGAAGAGTAGATGAGTAGATAGGTCTTAAACCTAAATATAGAATGGAGACACAAGGAAATAAAAGTCAAAATAAAATTCTAGATTTAGAATGTGAATTTTGATAACATAACAAATGGAATAAACTAAAGAATACCTAGGTAGATGTGAGTAGAGGTAAGAGTAGTGATAAACTAGATGATGAACGAGTAAGAAGACGTGATGAGTGTGATGACAAAAAATAAGAATGAAGGATGAAAAAATAAGATGATGAATGTTGAAAAATAGAAAGAAGTGACAAAGAATGAGATGAAGAATAGATGTTTAAAGAAGAAGGTGATCATAGTGTAGGAATAGAGCAGTTAGATGATAGATGTAGTGCATAGCTACAAGAATGAGTATTATCAGAAGAAGGATTAATTAAAGAATCAAAACATAGTCACAGGTAAATTACAAGTTCAAGTACAACAAATTAAGATGTCATAGGAAAGAATCATTCACCAAAAAAACACACGTCCTCATAGCCCAATTTGTTATATTTGAGTAGAAGTTTTTATCTAGACAGATAGGAAGATAATAGTTGGGAAGGCCCATTTTTAGAGCAAGTGCATCGTTTGGGTATTGAAATTGAAATAACATCAATTTGAAAGGATTTTAAGGCCATAGGGCTTGTTGAAACCAAACAAAGAAAATAAGGAAACATATAAAAATAAGTGCACACATGGATTCTCATAATGCATATAGTAGTACACAAGCAAGACCACCTAGAATGTAGCCTCTAATTACAATAGCTATGCAATATATTCCCTCGATACCACTCTAATGGGTCATCTAGGAGGATTCGTGCATCTAGAAATATATGATGGGTCTATAGACCTTGAATAGTACTTACTATCCCATGAAATGAGATGGCAAGCTAAGGCCATTATTGATGAAGCTATTCAAAAGTGTGAGTTAGTAGGGGCACTAGCTAGAAGAGAACTTGAGTTCATATATTATAGAAATGTTTAGTGAGTAACTCTATAATAGGTTAAAGAATGGATCATCACAGAGTTTAAGATAAGGAAATGTACAAGCCAGGCTATTCAGGACTTGAAGGAGATAAGCTAGAAGTCAAGAGAATCAGTCTATGCCTATGACTATAGATTATCTAATGTGATGAATAAGGTAGAATTTTTGTTAATAGATAAAGATAAAGTTTCACGATTCATTGAAGGATTGCATTCTAGAATTAGGTTTGCCAATGTGTAGACTCATTATGGTACAAAAGTAGATGCTAAAACTATTGCCCTACGAGTAGAGCAAATTAAAAACTATGGAGAAGCTCCTATTGCCATTTCCAATATTAAAAATACACTACATAATTTTATGAAGATAATGGAGCAATACCATGAGGTAAATAATTCTAAATTGAATCTATGGTGTATGGAGTGCAGAAAAGAAGGACATCATAAGAATGATTATCCTAAGATCAAGATAGAATTCTATGAAATCTATGAAGTAGTAGGGCATGCAATAATGTGGTGCCATCTTTTACAATAATATGTTAAGAACCTATATAGTTTGTATTATAATTTTTTCAAGTCGATCAATCATGATAAAAATAATTGTCGAGCTTTGCAAGAGCTCAAGGAAGGCATCGCCAAAAATGTATTCATCATCACTATACAACAAATGTCCTCAGTCAAAGAAATGATTCCATGCCCAGAGGTAGATAAAGGTTGTGCAACCCAAGTAGGTCCACAATGGGTTCTTAGTTCACCATAATACTAGCCTCAAGTTCTAGCTAGTTAGACTCCTCCTTCACTGAGTTGGACACCACCATCTCTGCAGTACTAGTATGCAACACTTTGGAGCTCAACCATGATGTAATAGTAACAAATGAGTTGGACCCCACAATTTATGTAATAATAGTTTTAAATTGGAGATAATACCCAATAACATTAGCATTAGAGCACTACGCAGTACTAAAGAGGTTATAGAGGAGGATATCAGTCTAATAGAGGAGGAGTTAAGGGTAGATATAAAGGAGGTTACCAAGATGGTAGAGAAAATAACTATCAATGACCTCCTTTGTAATGCTATCTATGTGAAGAGTAAAATCATGTACAATGAAATTGCTTATTGAATCCTCAAAGATAGTCTTACTACATATATTGTAGAATATATGACCAACATGACACATAAGATTATATTGTCTTGGAGAAGCAAAGAAAGGACAAGGTCATCTAAAATGTGAATATGGTAAGTGTACAACCTAAGGAGGATGCTTTCCTAAACATTATTACATGATAATAGTATGCAAAAAAAGGTTTACGTCTACTTGAAATGCCTCAAGATCAAGGAATCCAAAAATCAAAATAAGACAAATACTCAGACCCAGCTATAGAAAAGGGGCTCATGTATGAAGCTGCATAGATGTCAAAAAATATATAATATCAAGACACTAATAAGGGAGATGTTGTAGCAATAGATGCCCAAATGTATGGCCAAATCACGTGAATTATGCATCAAGATGGAGTTGTCACTATGCTGACATATCTTATGAAATTTTTAAGCACACTATGTAATAAAGACATCTCTTAGAATATCACAATCCTGTTACATAATCCATTGGAGTGTGCATAACATGGATAAAAAAAGATAGAAAAGTTGGTTTGGTATGTCAAAACAAAGAAACCCTAGGATGTAAACACATGAATGGACATTGAGGTTATTGGGTAATGAGATTCCAAATGCTATTTTTGATTTTGGTAGCATAATAAACATGATTTGTAGGTCTACATGGGAGGCCATTGGATGACCGGTTCTAAGTTACAACCCAGTAACTTTGAGCTTAGCTAACTATGGAAGAATTTATCCCATTGTTAGATAATAAGATGTTGAGATCAAAGTCACAGAACTGCCCTATGAGGTGACTTTGATGTCATCAACATGAAGATAACAACACATTACACTACATTGATTAGCAATAAATGGGCATATGATGGTCAGATGACTATCAACATGGTGCATAATCAATTAGAGGTGCACTAAGGAGATAAGGTTGTCATCATTCCTCTGAATAGATTTCACAAACCATACATCATTCTGGTTGAACTAGAATCTCCATATGTGGTGCAATAAACTAGTTGGATGAAGGTAAACTCTGAGGAAAACCCAAAAGCTTTATGCACAACCAAGTGTAACTTATTATATGAGCATACTGAACCTCAGGTAAAATCATTAATCACTCAAAAATTGAAGACAATTGAACAATGGAGGCCCAAACCAATAGTTACTCAATTGTTAGCAACCTAGTTTATCATAGAAGATTGTGTATCTATGTCTATAAAATCCCTTACTAGTTTAGAAGTTGTCTTCCTCTATCAAGTAAATTATCATATGCAGGATTGTATAGAGCTAACCAGAGAAGGCACTTTGCCTTGGGAAATAGATTCATCTATCAATGGAGACTCAGATACGCACCTACTCAACTTGCCCTGAGGTGGTCATGAACTCTGACCTCTAAGAATGGTCTTTTCACATGAAAGACAACTTCTTATGTACTATGCAATTGAGGATATCAATGACTTCATTTTATGCTTACAAGTTCATGTACCTACCATCAACCATTAGGTTAGTTCTATGAATTATGCTCTAAAGGGAGTTTTCGTGATATGTTGGGCAGTTCATAGAAATGACTAGCTCAAGTGGGATGATGCATGCGAGCTCATGATTAGCAGGTTCTAGCTACTGCATATCATCATAAGTAATTGGCCTTTCTTCCAAGAAGGTGAGTGTCTTGAAATTCATATTCATAAATGTGTTGAATTATATACTGAGGAATGTGTGGTGCCTAATTACTGTGTTCACATCTTCCATTATACACTTGCTCATTTCCCATCAACATGGTATATGCATCAAGAGTACATGAGGGAGACAAAACATTGGGCATAGCTGCAAAGTTATTTCATACATATGTTTGTTTTTGAAGATGAAAACCCTTTAGTTCATAATTCACTATAAAAAATCAAATAATTCTTATGTCAAGGGTGTGCAAAAGACTTAATCACCATAATGAAATCCACGACATAGAAGAACACAACTTTTGATCTCAATTCAACATTACAAAGATTTAAAGCTGCCAAGAAAGAATAACACTCTCTTAAACAACCATGCCACTGAATACAAGATAAAGAAGAGGACATTGAAGATTCCTATTATGATGGTGATATTGATTTGACTGATCTTTTTGAACCTAAATGGCCATTGGAACCAGTAAAAGACATCAACACAACCTACTAAAGAAGACAAGTTATGCAACATGTAAATTCTAGAACAATAATGGAAATGAATGATACAAGAATTTTTTGATGGAGAAAAGTGCAATATTTACTAGTAGTCCATCAAAAATCATGTAGCAAACATAAGAACTGAGGAGTTTCTCAAATTGGTGCATATAGGTGATTATTGGATAGAAGCTGAAATTTCTTAAGTTATGTAACTCCTATGAGACTATTAAGACATATTTCCCACTACATTTTTAGAGGTATGAGGATTTTATCCATCTCTATGTGAGATGAATATCAAACTTAAGGAGTGCTCATGACCTACAAAAAAATGGCCATACAAGCTAAATCCAAACAAGAAGCTAAAAGTGAAGGCTAAACTTGATAGAATGCAAGATGCAAGAATAATATATCCTATAGAAAAGGTATATTGGGTTAACCCCATGGTAGTGCATCCTAAAAAAATAGGGGAGATCAGAGTCTATGGGGATTATCACATTTTGAATGATGCATGTGTAAATGATGCATTCCTAATTCCCTTCATAGATGAAGTTTTAAATTCTATCACAGGACATGAAGTCTACTCTTTCACAGATGGCTTCAGTTGCTATCATCAAATACCCATTGCATAAGAAGATAGAGACATTTTTTTTCATAGAACAGGGATATATTATGTATAAGGTCATGCCTTTTGGCCTTAAGAATGCACATGTGGTTTTCTATCATGTAGTGGTGACTACGTTTAAGGACTTCATTCACGACTTCCTAGAAGTCTATGTTGATGATCGGGTAGTTTTTTCCTTATTCAAAGAACATTTGTCTAAGCTATGCCTAATGTTAAAATGATGTCAATATCTATGCATTGCTTTTAATTTAAAAAAATGTCTCTTTTTTACACCTTTTGGCAACTTGCTAGGCCATATAGTATGCAGTGAAGGCATTTTGGTCAACCAAGCAAAAATTACAATAATTTCATGTATGCCTCCACCTATTAGCTCCATGGAAGTATGATATTTTATAGGTTATATAGGATACTATCACAAGTTTATCAAAGGATATGCATCCATTTCATCTCCATTGGAATCCTTACTATGCAAAAGTGTGAAGTTTGTTTAGACTTCAGAGTGCCAAGCAACCTTTATCAAGATAAAATAGAGATTGGTTACTACACCCATCCTCATCTTTCCAAATTGGAGAAAGCCCTTTCATGTATATGTGGATGCTTTGGGTATCATAGTCAGTGTTGTGCTTATGCATCTAGGAGATGGTAGACTTGACCATCCTATTCATTTTTCAAGCTATAACTTATCTAATGTAGAGTAAAACAACAAAACCACTAAATGAGAAGCATTGGTTGTAGTCTTCACACTAACAAAAATTCAACACTATCTACTTGCAATTCCATTCGAAGTCCTCACTGATCATCAAGCTATAAAATACCTTGTCAATAAACCGCTGCTAGGAGGATGCATATCTCAGTGGTTGATGTTATTTTAGGAGTTTTGTTTTATCATTAATGTTAAGATAAGAAGAGAGAATGTGGGGCCAGATCATATTAGCCATATTCCTAATGGAGAAAAACCAAAATAATTATAGGAAGACTCTTTTGATGCTCATCTCTTTCATGTTTCTATAAATCTTGAAAATTTTGAAGCAATTACCAACTTCCTCGAACAAGGAGTATTCCTTGTGCACTATTAAGAGAGGGACAAGAAGCAATTTGTCACCTGATCTTTACCATACACCATCATCAATGGAATTTTGTATCATTTGGGTAAGGATGAAGTACTACACAAGGTTGTTCTGGAATATGAATGACCTCAAATTTTATAGGAGGAACACCAAGGAGTAGAAAGAGGACATTATACTAGAGAAATACTACTAAGAAGTTATTATAGAGAGGGTTATGGTGGCCAAATCTTTTTTAGGATGCACACAAAATAGTGTAGCACTACGATGTCTGCTAACACATAGGTAAACCAATATAAAAAGATGAAATGCATTTATAGCATATGTTATCTAAACAACATTTTGAACAATGGGGCATTGAATTTATTAGACCCATCAATCCACTAAGCAAACTTAGTAAAGTGAGGTATATTATTACTATGACCAACTATTTTATCAAGTGGGTTGAAGTTGCTACATCACCTAGTTGTGATGTAAAAGATGTAGTAAAGTTTCTCTATGAAAATATTATTATAAGGTTTAGATGCCTTATCAAGCTCATCAATGATCAAGGCATGCACTTTTTGAACAACACTATCAAGGCTATTATTAAGGAATTTATTATTTCTCATCATAAAAGCATTGTGTACCATCCACAAGTAAATGGCCAAGTTGAAGCTTCCAATAAAGTATTGGTCAAAATGTTGACTAATATATGTGACATCAAAATGGATGTTTGGGAAGATCACATTCCTATGATTCTATGGGCATATTGCATGCATTATAAAAGAACCACATGTTTTACTCCCTTTTAGTTGGTGTATGGACTTGAAGTAGTTATGGCGATGGAATACTTACTACCTAGTCTATGCATTACCATGATCATGAGACTAGGAGATCATGAATCTCTCACCAACATAATTCTTGAATTGAATAAGATGGATGAGTATAGATGTAGACAACCATGGATGTAGGAAATTCATAATGAGAGCCAGAAATCATGGCATGATAGGAATATATGCCATAAGTAATTTCATAAGGATCAACTAGTCTTACTATATGATAGTCATTTCAGAGCATTTTTGGGAAAGTTATAGATTTTATGGAAAGGGCTTTATATTATACATGAACTAACACAATAAGGAACTATGGTTTTAAGATATCTTTAGGGAACCATTGTACCAAGGCAGGTAAATGGATGTAGGCTTAAGCCCTACCAACAATAGTCAAATTGATCTCATTTTACTAAGTGAGTGGGTGCTAAGTAGCACCAAGTAGATTAGGATTTCCCAATTATGCATGATTTTTGTGTGTTTCTTTTTCTATTTGTGTGTGTTTGTAGATGATATCTTCACTACCAGTCGAGAACCAAGATACCAAGCATAGTGTACACCAACTATGTGTAGGAGAATACACACACATTGTCGTGGATGTCAACAAGAGGGAACAAAAGAAATTAAGTCCAACAAAGGTATGAAAAGTCATATCAATAAGATCTCCACCGTATAACAGTCATCCACCAAAAGTAAATGATAGATCCAAGGTTCGATTGACTTGATCTTCAACAAGTTGATGGCCTATTAACATCATCTAATCATACCCCCACACAGACAACAAAGAACATAACAACATATCTCTACACATGTGCCAATGACTAACTACCTTAATTTCTAGATTTGATCAAATTTTCCACATCAACCATTGCATTCATGACGAGTGGAAAACTAAGTGTGGAATTTATGTAGAATCCAATAGGTGAAAAATCTATAAAAGCTAAGTTTGAGAACCAAGTCAACATTTTATCCTTATGCATATTTTTCATGACCTATAATTGTAAAGAGATGAGCTAGATTTCTTGTGCATGAGCTTACAATGTTTTCAAGTTCAATCAATCAGCAAATATGGATACATCACAGCTCATCAAGAGAATTACTAAGGCATACAAAAAGTAATGGGCATTGATATGGCTCTCAGGTAGACCAAGTTCAATGATCTAGAGCCATTCAAATTCTTTTGATAAGTAAGAAGTTATTTCACCCAAACCCCATCAATGTTGTACAATTGCTCACCCTTGTAGCTCCCCACTAATTTTACAACATAGATGTTGAATGATTGCTTTGAATGCCTACTTTTGGAAATTTGGGGGAGATTATACAAGTTCTGCTCAGCTGATACAATGATGACAATATCTACCTTGGGCTAGACATCCCCATTATAATCAACATAGAAGCCATGGCCCAAGTTTTGGGCATGTCTTCATGAGGAGACTCCCTATCTCCATACAAGATGAGAACACCCTATATCCTACAATAAATTAGAGAATTATATGTTTGGAGTTTTATAGGGATTTTAATTGAGGACATTCTTGAGAAACCAATGCATATCCTCATTGAATGCATCACCAAGAGGTTCTGGTAGATGACCAAGTCACTAAAATAAATACCAAAAGGAGTCATGGACATCACCCATCGCATGATCCATAGGAATGAGCATTTCAACTTGCCATAATACTTCATTTAGGAGCTACTCACCAACATTGATAAGTGTTGCACTTCTCTAAATTAGATATTTCAATAATAGTTCTTCATCTTCCTACTCTACTTCATGCAATAAATTTCCCCAGAGGGAGAAGTACACCTTGACATAGATTATTAGCCAGTGCAGTAGTTTCCCAATCTCATCTAGACACAAATGCATAGAGCCCTAAAACATGAGGTAAAATTCAAAGCATGATGGGAAGAGTTTCTATAACTGATCACAATGCATCCTTGGGTGCCACCAAATGTCATGCAATTTTTGGGCCAATACATAGTTATCATTTTATTGTCGAAGGGTGTCTTCATTCACATCCATGAGTTATCATGGTCACCCTTTGCACTAATTCCATGCTTTGTCACCATGGACATGGTGTAGGTATATGTCACCAAATAAAAAGCCTTCACAACCTAGTGTATGACTCCACTATAGGCCATACCACATGGCACACCCATCCATGTCGTGCAATAACTGGAAGAAACTACTAATTCCTAGTAATATAAAGGAAAGCATAAATTTTTTTTAGAGCACAAATTGGCATCCCCTATTTTGAAGCATAAGACACGTAGCACCTCAACTTGGTTGGATGATCCAAAGGTGCCATAGATCATGAGCTCATGCAACCTTCCACTAATGGGCATAAATGAGCAAGAATTCTACCAGGTCATGACTGTAGACATGGCTAGAGATTTTTATGACAAAGAGAAGGAAAGTAAATTATTATTTTGGAAGGCTATGTGTACAATTCAAGTATGGAAATAAGTTCCTCTAAAACTATGGGTGGACCTTCCATCTTATCTATCATCCATTATTGTTGACACTATATGGGAAGAAGCAGAGAAGTTACAATGGAGGATGGATTTTTGCTAGCCATAACCTACTCCCACATTTACAACTAAGTACATATTTACACCTCTTATAGAAATCCCACCATAATCACTTGTCCATAGAATCTAAACCAGGCCAGGAGGCTAGGGTCTCCCCTACAATTGAAGAGCACACATTTAGATGACCAACCACCATGTAAGAAGCACAAATTTCCCCTTGATCTAATTTACCACCATCTAAACATAGATTGGTCACCCTCAAATGCAAGAAGGCATATGTTTCTAGCTTAGAAGTCTGACCAAACTATTTGCCACCATCACCACAAGCCCAGGAGGTTGAAGATATCACACCTGAGTAACCCTTCATAGAAGAGCCATAGGCCTCGAGAGAATAAGTAGCTCACATAGTATAATGATCAGTAAGGAAGAGAAGTGAAAACAAGAGAAAGCTTAGTAATAATAGGCAAATCAACAAGCCAAAGAAGCTGAGGCCACATAAAAGGCCAAAGACATAGAGGATGATAGATAGAAAGCCATGGATGTGGTTAAGAAGGCCTAGGAAGCTTCTAATGTAGCCCATAAATCCCTAGAGGAATAAGCGAGGAAATAAAAATATGCTGAGCTCGTTGCCAAGGTTAAGGTAGAGAAAGAAGAGAAACACAAACATGACATAATGACCCAATCATAACATGCCATGGAAGCTACAAAGTGAGCATAACAGTAAGTAGAGGAAGCTGTAAAGAAAAAAAAGGATGAAGAAGATGAATCACTACACCAATAATAGGTATAGGCACAAGCACAGGCACAAGAACATATAAAAGCACAAAAAGCATAAGCACAGGCCCAGGCTGTATAGGAACAAGCCAAGGCTACAGCTCTAGTGGAATAGAAGAAGAAAGAAGAACAAAAATGTGCATATAAGTTTAAGGCCAAGGAGGAACAAAAAAAGATGTAAGCTACGTAGGAAGAATTAAAAAATAAAGTGCATGAGGAGGAAATAAAAAGAAAAAGGCTAAAGATGTTATGCAATAACTCAAATTGGTAGCAGAGGCCACATCACAATATCAATAGGCACCAGAGTAGCCACAAGTAGAATCAAATCAACTTGCACAATAAGAAGCACCAAATATAGCTTAGATAGGTCCTTAACTCTTGAAGTTACCCTTGGGAGGAGTTTGGCTGTAGGATGTTCCAATAGTTGGTGCTCAACACACCAATTTTTCACTCTCACTTACCATTATGCCATGACTAGACCCTTCAACACCTACAAGTACATTGGATGCACTCCCAATCAAGCAAGAAGCTTCTTTAGATGTCTCCAAGCTTCTAATGAAGAAATAATTAGAGTGCACAACAACTTTTTAGGAATCAATAATGTAGAAGGCTACCTCTTTGGAGCTAAAGATGGATCAATCTAAGGTGGAGAACATGGAGTTGAAGGCTCACCTTCATGAATTTATAAAGATGATCCAAGATACCTACCCAAAGTTGGTCACTCGATCAATCGAGGACCAAGTTATGTCTGACCAACACTACTTCAAGACATTGGCCTCTAAGATGACTAAGGACTGGTGCACAACTCAAAAACTCTACACAATTGGTACATTGGGATATAATTTGAAGATTGAGGTAGCCACACTAATCACCTTACTAAAGGAATACTAAGGCATGCTAGACATTGCTGTACTATAAGCACAATAAGTCATGCATAATTTACTAGACTAGAAGTAACACCTAGATGACTCTTTAGCCATTTGTAGCACAGATTTTGCCACAACCACAACCACCAAGATAATAATGGGCATCCACACCACCTTGGTGGATGAGAATGACAGAGCCCTCTAGGACTTGCTAAATTCTAGGGATAACGTGTATGATAAACTCCTCAATTGTCAAAGTGAGCTTCTATATAGTTCATTCATGGTCTCTAGGCCCAATACCATGTAAACAAACTAGAGTAGCTGAGTGGAAAGATCTATATGATAGTGACTAACACTAAGGCATCCATGAGCATCATTGATGAATTAGACCTGAAGTATCTCATCAAATATCATGCACCATTATGCACCCTACTTTACATGATCTATGAAGTTATGCTTGACTAACATGCATACAAAATAGACCTGTCTCCATTTTTCATCAAGGTTATCCAAATCCTCAACATTCTAATGTACAAGCCACCTTTTGATCTCCAACAGGTCATTGCTTAGTGAAAAACTACATAGATCAAGGCTAAGGACTCTTTTGGCTAGTCCTCATCTATGGCCATGCCTCCTCCATCAAGGTAAGTACTATGCAAGATGAAAATTTTGTAAACACTTTTGTATTGGGAACGACTAGTAAGACAAATGGTGCCAAGATGGTTGAAAAACCATAAAGGGTGACCACTTGGTTATGCTAGCCTATTGAAAACTTGAAAGGGTAGTAGGTTGGTATGCTACTTAGTTAAAAACTTGAAAGGGTGATTAAGTAGTGTGCAAGAGGTGAACATTGGAAATAACACCTTCAGCGATTGCTATGACTCTTACTAGTCTAACCACTTCTTTAGCTTCTACCCTTTTTGAAAATTTATATGATCCTACAATGTTATCTCAGGATGAGATAATATTTTAAGTCTGAGATAGTGTTGGGAGAAGAAAATGGATAGTAAAGATGTGTAGGATATTCTTCTAATATTCATGCATTATGTATTTAATTTTTTAGATATATGTATATTTTGTCCTATCTTCATGACTTGTGATAGGTTAGAATATGAATAGACTCCTCTTTTAGCACCAAGTACAAGAAGAATGTGAACAGTCATAGACCACAAATGTCTATATGTATGTATATTTGTATGACGAATAGAGTTCCACCTTTGAAGAGATCAATAAAGACTATTTTGGTTATGGTTACTTGTTTTGTTTCTTAATTTTTTCCTTGCATGTGATTTCATGTTTAATGTTTGGATTATTTCTTTCTAATTTAATCTGAATGCTTTGTAAACATTAATGAAATACTGGTTGTTCATAATTTCTACCTAACACACAATAATTCATCTTCGCTATGCTTCTATTTTCCCACCTTCTGAGTGAGTTATTTGCACTATCCTATACACTAAAGTAAAACCTAGATATCCTTGTCCTTAGCATGTTTTGATGCTTTAATAACCTCTACTAATAATTGGTGGAATGGATGTCTTAAGAATATCCTTAGACCTCAAAGAAACAAAAGTGTGGCAAAATAGGCCTCCACTTAGACCTCAAATGATGCAGGAGCATCATAATTATGAATAAGTTTGAGAATGTAAATATGTTTTAGTAGGTGTATTTATGTCTAAAAGAGTCATTTAGGTCCAAATTAGTCATTTAGAGTGTTTTGAAGATGATGAAATAGCTTAGAGAGTTTAATTAGTGTTTTCTCACCAATATCAAATTTGAATTTTCAAATTGTTAAAGTTCTAAAATCTTATGTAAAAGTCAAAATTATTGAGAATGTGGTAAGTTTCATGGTTATATAATTTGATTCACATAGTATAGGATCAATTTATAGTATATAAGGTCATATTTATCATCAAGTAACTATATGTTCTTGAAAAAGATTGTTTGTTGTATGTAATCTCAAATAAGGCAACTCAATGGAGAAAATTTTGGAGCATGGTTACACATAATCAACTTGGAGCAAAAAACCACCAGAGGATAAACAAGATACCTAAATTCTAAGAGATCTCCAAGGGGAGGAAAAACCTAAAACATTACAAAAATGTTCATGCTTAGGTTACATAGTATGAATATTTTGTGTATGACTGTCTGTGTGTGTGAAAAGACTATATTTTTAAATATTTTTTAAGAAAAGGAAGTGTTTTTAGTGTAATAAGTGTGTATAAATTGTGGAATATCCTCTTTGAATTGTATTAGAGCTTATTCAATTAAATAAAGTGAATTCAATGTCATAAAGACCTCTTTTTTATACACAAACTCTATTTTGTTCAAAAACCCTATTTCTCAATCCTTTATTGGTCAATGAAAATTATGTATTTTTAAATTTTATTATTATATAAGTTGAATATGGCATATAATAATATTATCCAAGTGTTAGTTCAAATAAATATCCTTATGTCATCATGAACCATGCTTAATTAGCTCTCGGGTCTTTATAAGTTAGAAAAACCCTAGTTACAGGGCCAAGCTTACAAAAAGAATCATAAAACATTTTCAACCCTTGAAAAATTCCAAAAATTTATAAAAATATTTAAAAAAAGGTTTATAAATATATTTAAGTGGTTTGTCACACTAGTCGACTGTGTGCAGTCAAAACTCAAAATTCTGAGTTTTCTTGACAATGATTTGAGAAATTTATCTAATTTATTAAAAATTAAGTCTTGAGAAAACAAGTGAGGGTTGATTAATTTTTTAAATGATTATTCAAACTTGTTATAAGTGTCATTTGAATTTGAAAAGACACAATTTCGGATTTGACCTATTTGGGCATCAATTAGGTCTCTTGCCAAAACAAGGTATTAGACTATTTGTTAAACTATCTTTCAAAACCATTAACTAGATTGGTTTTGTAATTATAAGAGATCATTCATGGTTATTTAATAATTTATTTAAAACACTCAAATCTATAGTTGCATTAATTTCATGTTTTTCAAATGTACAGGGACTAAGAATACATCATGGTCATAATAGGTTAAGATTAAGATTGATGAAACAAATTGACAAGTTGAGGGTTTGAAGAGATTACATATGAGAGTGTATAATCAAAATTCTCCAAAAAAATAATGTAGGTGAAAAAAATCATAAATATCTCCATGCAAATAAAAGTAAGGGATACCAAAAATAAGACCAGAAATAATTTTCCACTTAGTTGGTCCTTCAACACAACTATTAAGCAAATGAAGAGGATGCAAGGTAGAGAGGGTGACATTTAATAGGTTGCTAATTTTTTAATGGAAACCTACAAGTATCTCCACGCAAACCTTCCTCTAATGATATCCTCCTAGGTTCAACACACCTCTTAAAAAAAACCAATGTCTCCTACAAATTAGCAAGAAATGGAATCTAATGTAACTTAATCCCTCAACGTAGCAATCAACAGAGAGAATACTCATATCGATCCTCCAATCATGCCAAAAAAGGGATGCCAATCTTCATGCAAACTTGGGAAAAAAAATCTTCATGCAGACCTGGGAAAAAAGAAAAGGACACCAAAGCCCAATTCTAATGTAGTCCACTTGATCAAAGCGGTGATAAGAGAGAGAAAAAGATCTTGCAAGATCCACTCCCACACTCCAACACTTTAATGTAGTCTACACACAATTCCTTGTAGCAAATCTATCTTGAAAATAAAATTCTACAACACTTCAAGGCTCTGGTACCATAATAGGAATAATTATTAGATCATTCGAAGCCAAAGATCACAAGTGCTAACAAAACATCACATCAAGTATGATATGCAAACAAAAGATGTATCATATAATATCTATAATAAGACATGAAAGTATAATAAAGAGACCTTGCATAAATAGGCAAGGCAAAACAAGAAATAATCCTAACTAACCAATGTGGGATAAATTCACACAAAGGACAAAACTAGGAAAATACAAACAACTATCTAGAACCTAGTAAGCATGATCTAATACTCTAACATATACTTGCAATGTGGACATGGCACAAAACCAAGCCTATGTATTTTCATCCCTTCTCAATGGTGCATCATCTATTACACTCTCATTCCATTTCATGTAGATGGTTTCAAAGTCATACCCCAAGGTTTTTAATGAACCAATTTTATTTATCTTTTAATGATAACCTTTGTTCTCATCATTATTTTAGACTACCATGATCCATATTCACCTTAAAGTGACTTCCCAATAGACAAGGCCTCCATTACCTAATTTCATGAATAATAACTAATATTTTCTTCTCATAAATGGGTTTTAACAAATTATTTATTTTGAGTTAGCAACTTTCAAATGCAATGGTTCTATCATCTTGCATGAGGACTACACCCATACCATGCCATGATGCATCACATTTTACATTGAAAGTTTTGGTAAAATTAAGAGTAGCTAGAACCAGAGTGGTGCATGTGGATTCCTTAAGCTCCTTAAATGCCTTGGTCATTGCCTCATTCCAATGGAATGAGTCCTTATTAAAGAGAGTTTTAAGTGATGTTGTTATGCTACCAAAATTTTTGACAAACATGTGATTATATATTATGAGTCCTAAGAATATTTGTATGCTCTCAATGTTTATAGGTATTTTCCACTCCAATGTGGCCTTGATCTTATGAGGATCCAACTTGAATCCTTCATGAGAGATAATGTGACTCAGGTATTCCACCTTTTTTACCCTGAAAGAAAACTAAGAAGGCTTTGTATAAGCTTATGATTTTATTTTACATATTTTTGATTAATGTGATCTAAATGAAGTAGAACTATGAGTATTTAGATTATGTAAAATAGGGTAATAATCATACAAATTTGATTGTAAATGAAAATATTGATATTTCACTTAGATTATTCAAAATTGATAAATCACTATGGAAGAGAGGTACTTAGCTTATTATGATATTCCATTTCTCACTTTGTTTATACTTGTTTCTAAAAATGTTTTATGTCTACTCTACAATTGTTTATATCGAGAAACATGAGTTAAACCCTACATAGACACTTCCAATAAAATAAAGACCCCTATGGTGATTGATACTATCTAGGCTTTACCGACACTATCCCTTGACTATGTAGGTCCATAATACATCAAACCCATACGTCTAAAATTTTAAATGCTTCTTATGTGTGTAATCACCTTTGGTTTTGTGCATTGATCTATTAAGCACAAAATATAGTGAGAGGGGGGGTGAATCAACATATTATATATATTTTTACTTAATCTGATTTCTTTTCTTTAACCACTTAATCACACATTCAATATATGCAATAAAACTGAAACAATAATTTGCACCACACAAGAGAGAGAGAGAGAGAGAGAGAGAGAGAGAGAGAGAGAGAGAGAGAGAGAGAGAGAGAGAGAGAGAGAGAGAGAGAGAGAGAGAGAGAGAGAGAGAGAGAGAGAGCATATTTTTACGTGGAAACCCAAAGTGGAAAAAAACCATAGAGAACAATCTCAAGTATATGAATGAGCACCAAATCAAAATATAAAGTTCATAAGCACCAACTTGCAAGAGTACCAACCCCTTTGCTGAGCACCAACACAAAAAATATTTGTGATCACCAACCCACAAGAGCATCAACCCCTTGCAAAGATTTGTGAGCACTAACCCACAAGATCACCAAACCCTCTTGTGTATAAAACATAACTATCTCTCAATGTTGGTTACTCAACAAATGATAAAACTCTACAATATCTCTTGCTTTCTCTCTTTGAAAACAAATACAAACCATACACTTTGTTGCATATGACAAATGGATTCTCAAGCCTTTATTTATAGCTTTCCAAATGACCTTTGGCATTCACCCTTTTTAACCCTTCAATCCTCATGAAAAATGGTGCCAAACTTGCATGACCCTTCGTATCCTTGTATTTGAAAAGTCATATGGTGACCCTTCATAAGAAAAAGTGTCCTTTCCTCTTTTGTATTTATCTTGGTGACTTTTTGTATTCCTTAAAGTGTCACTTCATGGAAAAATGTGCCATACCTCTTTTTTCTTCACATGGTGACTCTTGAAATTCTTCAAGATGACTCTTCATGAGAAAATGCATCTCATTCTTCTTTCATCGTTTACCCCATGACTCTTGACTTCTCCATGGGCCCTCTTTTAACTTATATGCAACCAAAAATATATTCATTAATATTAAATAAATATTAACACATAATAGCCAAGATATGAATATTAAAAACACCATTAAATGCAATGGGGCCTTTATCGCCAATAATGCTAGACCTTTGACATCAATGACAATAGTTTCAATAATCTCCCCCTTTGTCATTAATGACAACCTCAAACTAAAACTGCCATATCCTGAAACCTACACATATTGTCATCTAAAAAATATACAGTAACTCCCCCTTACTATAGCAACCTATACCTGTTCTTCTCCCCCTTTGACATCAATGGCAAAGGGCCTATCTAGAGCTAACACTTAGCTCCCCCTCAATTGATGTTGAACCTCAATGGTAGGAAGTAAAATAAAGTACTCTTAACTTCTCTTGTAGATACTCAAATGTGTCTTTTGGTAGTGACTTTGTGAAAATATCTGCAATTTACTCTGTAGTATTGATAAATTCCATCTTAACCTGTTGATCTGCAACTTGCTCTCTCAAGAAGTGATATCTAATGGGAATATGTTTTATTCTTGAATGGATCACTAGATTCTTCAAAATATTAATAACACTTGTGTTATCATAAAAAATAGAAATAGGTTCATCATACTTTACCTTGATATTTTCCAAATTTTGCTTCATCCAAAGCACTTGAGTACAACACAATACCGTTGTAATATATTCTGTTTCAGCTGTAAAAAGTGATATTGAATTCTGCTTCTTGCTTAGCCATGATATTAAGCTATCACCAAGGAAGAAAGCTCCTCCACTTGTACTCTTTTTGTCATCCAAGCACCCTGCCCAATCTGAATCTGTATAAGCAACCAAAGTGAAATCTCTAATTGTGAGATACCATAATCTGTAATCCAATGTCCCCTTGATATATCTGAATATTCTATTCACCAACTGAACATGACAATCTTTTGGAGATGATTGATATATTGCAACTATACCTACTACATGCATGATGTCTGGCCTTGATGTTGTCAAATATAAAAGACTACCAATCATAGATCTATACAAAGATTTATCTGTAATAGATGAATCTTCATCTTTGCTCACCTTATTTCTTGTACACATTGGTGTGCCAACTGGTGCACAATCCTCAAAACCAAAATTTTTCAACATTTTCTTGGCATATTTTCTTTGAGATATGAAAATTATTTTATCTAACTGAAATATTTTCAATCCTAAGAAAAATGATAATTCTCCAAGCATGACATCTCAAATTCTTTTTATATATTATCAAAAAATTATTTTGTCATCTTTTTAATATTTCCTCTAAAAATGATATCATCAACATATACAACAATTAATTGATGCTCACCTTTTATTTTGATGTAGAGATTAATATCAACAAATCCTCTCTTGAAACCTTGATCCTACAAGTACTTATCAAGTCTTGCATACCAAGCTTTTGAATCTTGTTTCAATCAATACAATGCTTTCTTCAATATACATACATGGATACTAATATTTGAGAGAATAAATCCCTCAGGCGGCTCAATGTAGACCTCTTTTTCTAGATTCCCATTCAAGAAGGTAGATTTAACATCCATCTAAAACACTTTGAAAATTTTAAACATTGCATATACAAAAAACATTCTAATAGCCTCTAACCTTGACACTAGTGCAAAAGTTTCTTCAAAATCTATTCCCTCAATCTGAGCATATCCTTTACATACTAATCTTTCTTTATTTTTGGTCACTTCTCCATTTTCATTCAAATTATTTCTATAAACCCATTTTGTTCCTATCACATTGTAATCTTTTGGTCTAGGCACTAATATCCAAGTATCATTCTTTTCTATCTAATTTAATTCTTCGTCCACAGCCTTAACCCAATGATTATCATGTCTAGCTTTTGAAAAAGTTCTAGACTAAATTTTGGATAACAAAGAGAAATTAACTTACTCAGATTCACTTACCATCATTCTTTTGGTGCAAATTTCCTTCATTTATGTCCCTGATGATGTCACTTTCATTATGATTTCTCTAAACATATTTGGATAGAGTTTTGGTGTCCTTTTTCTCCTTCTTCTCATCTTCATCTAATTTTTTAAAATCTTCCTCTTCAATAATTTTAAGAATGTCTACTGGATCACTGATTCTTTGTGTTCCATCTTCTTCTATCCTGACACTTGCACTTTCAACAATTTTCTTGTTTTTTTTGTTATAACATTTATAAGCTTTACTTTTATAAGAATAACCAATAAATATACCTTCATTTGCTTTGAATTCAAACTTACCTAGTTTTTCATCAATTCTCTTTATGAAGCATATGTTACCAATTTTTTTGAAATAATCAATTGTTGCTAGTTTGTCTTTTCATAGCTCATAAGGAGTCTTGTCACTATTGACTCTCAATAATTTTATATTATGAATATGCAGTACTTTAGAAATTACCTCTCTCCAATATTTATCTATTATCTTGGATTTATTTATCATTATCTTTGCCATCTTCTGAACTATTTTATTTTTCCATTCAACTACTCCATTTTGTTGTGGAGTTCTAGCTACTGAATAATATCTTTTTATTCCATGGTCTTCACAAAACTCAATAAATTTATCTGACATGAATTCTCCTTCTCAATTTGACCTTAGACACTTAATCTTCAAACTGGTTTCATTCTTAACTAATGCTTTGAAATGTCTGGAAGCTTTTAATTTTTTCTCTAAAAATATTACCCAATTCATACGTGAAAAATTATCAATAAGCAACATGAAATATTTCACACCTTGAGTACTTTGAGTTTTCATAGATCCACACAAATCAATGTGAACAAGCTCTAGCATATGAGTAGTCGAGTATTCTTTTGTTTTAAACTACCTTCTAGCCTGCTTCCCATGCTGACAAGGTTCACAAAGCATGTCAGATGGCTTTGTAATATTTAAATTTTTTTTGACTACTTGCTTCTTACTGATGTTGACAAGATTGTCAAAATTTATGTGTCCCACTCTCCTGTGCCATAGCCAACTTTATTCAATCTGACTCAAACAACATTTTTGACCTTTAATATCTGATAGCATATATAAATTATTGCCTATTTTCTGAGCATCTGCAACCAACACATCTAAATCTTTTCTTCTAATTTCACAACCTTCTACATAAAACTTTAGTGTGTACCCCTGATCACACATTTGACTTACACTCAAAATATTATGCTTAAGACCTTCTACATACAAAACATTTTCAATTTTAGTTATACCATTATCTAAACTTAGTGTACCTTTTCCAACAATTTTGGTAGTAGTATTATCTTCGAATTTCACTATACCACCATTGATATTTTTTAAGGTTATAAACTTGCTCTTGTCTCCTGTCATGTACCTCGAACATCCATTATCAATGAATAATGGATTTTCTTCATTTCTTGCATGCAAACCTGTCTGCACCAACATAGATTTTTTAGGTTGTTTCTTTTGCCATGAACCTGTCTGAACTTTCTTCTTGATGAATGGAGCCTTAAAACTTTGGTATTTATTGACTGACTCAAACACACTTCTATAATATTAAGTTATGCGTTTGAATTTTTTTCACTTGTAACATATTATGGCCTCTCAAATAAATCTTGATAGAGGAACAAAAGAGTTGTGGCTTCTGCTTGACTCTGTATGAATTTCTTTATCCTTATTTTTGAAATTGTTAGCCATTTTTCAACATTTTATTTTTTATGACCATATCCATTACAATAAAAATAGTAACTATAAAAATAGGACCTATTTGTGTATCTCTGACCTGATTGCTTTTTATAGCTCTAGTCTCTCTAGCCTTCTTTATTTGAGATGTCCTCTGTATTCTTAACTTTTTCTTTTTTATTTATTCTTTTGTAAGAGCTTCAACATAGCTCTTTCCTTTTTTTTTTGTCTATGAAAGTAGTGACCTCCTCGTTCTCCTTTTAAAATCCAATACCTATCTTATCTGACATTGATCTTTGATTTTCTAATATCTTATTCAATATATTAGTGCTATTCTCAAATTTTGAATCATTGGCTGCTCTATCATTTATTGTTTTATTTGTTTTCTCGAGATCTGCTTTTAAAGAAGTAATTTCAATAACATACCTTTCATATTATTTACTTACTATTTTCAACTGTGCAATTAGATATTATTCATTCTTCTTCATTTTTTCAAAGTGTGCTTGTAGATCTTCAATTATTTCCTTTGACTCCTTTTCATTTTTCTTGATCTGGAGCTTTAATCTTTGATTCTTCTTTTCAGGAGCTTTTAACTCTTCTAAGGCACAAATGAGTTCTCCTTCTAGATTCACTTCAACTTCATCCTATTCTTCTTCTTGATCATCTATACTTTTAGTTATGGAGGCATCTTCATGTATGGCCATGAATAAAATCTTTTCTTCTGAATCATTGACTCTATTATCTTCGGCTGAGCTAGGATCTTTAGAATATAAACTCTTCTTCTCAAATCTTTTCTTGAATTTACCTTTGAAATTCTTTTTGTATTAGAATTTTCTTCGTTATTGTCATCATTACCCTTATTTAGGCATTTAGCTGCAAAATATCCAATCTTTTCACAATTAAAACATTTAAAAGGTAATTTTTCTTAATATTTACTTGTACCCTTTTTTGACTTATGAATGAATAGAGCTCCATTGTCATCTTCATCCTCGCTAGAACTATCACTTGATTCTTGAATCTTAGCCTTCTCTTTCTTTGATGTTTTGAAAGTAACTTCTCTCTTTGAGGGTTTATCTTATTTAGTCTGCATCTCATATATCGTGAAAATATCATGAAGCTCATCCATATTTAGCTTAGCTAAATTCTTTATCTTTTCAATTGCCAAAAATTTTGCATCATATTTAAATGATAGAGATCTCCAAATTTTTTGAACCATAGTTGATTCTTTTAAATTTTCTCTAAGACCTTGAATCTGATTAATTATTTGATCAACTTGTAAAAGATAACTTGCTATATTTTCTTCTTCCATCTTCAAACTCTCAAACTATCTTCTGAAAGTCTGAAGCTTAGCTTGTTGAACCTTTCCATCACCTTTGTAAATATTTTTAAGTTTTACCAAAGTTTCATGAACAGATTTACATTGCATAACTTTAATAAATTCTGATTCACATAAACCATATAAAATAACATTTAAAGCTTTAGCATTATTTTCACTTGCCTTCTTTTCTATCAGAGTAGTTATAAGTGTCTGTGGCTCTTCATATTCCTCCACCACTGCTTGCCATATGTCAAAACTAAGGGCCATCAAATAAGTCTTCATCTTTATGCTCCAAAAAACATAATTTGTCCCATCAAATAAAGGTGCCTTATTTTTAGAAAATCCTTCATGTGATTTAGCCATCGTGCTTTCCCGATCTACCTTCAAGCTGTAAAACTTTTTCAAAAGGAACCTGCTCTGATACCAATTGTTAAGCTTGAAATATATTGAGAGGGGAGGTGAATCAGTATATTATATATCTTTTTATTTAATTTGATTTCTTTTTTTTTAACTACTTCATCACACATTTAAGATATGCATTAAAATTGAAACAATAATTTGTACCACGAGAGAGAGAGAGAGAGAGAGAGAGAGAGAGAGAGAGAGAGAGAGAGAGAGAGAGAGAGAGAGAGCAAATTTTTACGTAGAAACCCAAAGTGGGAAAAACCACTAAGAAAAATCTCAAGTATATGAATGAACACCAACTCAAAATACAAAGTTTACAAGCACCAACTTGCAGGATCACCAACCCCTTTGCCGAGCACCAACACAATAACTATTTGTGAGCACCAACCCATAGGAACACCAACCCCTTGCAAATATTTGTGAGCACCAACCCACATGAGCACTAACCCCTCTTGTGTATAAAATGCAACTATGTCTCAATTTTGCCTACTCAAAAAATGATATAACTCTATAATATCTCCTGCTATTCTCTCTTCAAAAATAAATATGAACCATGAAATCTCTTGCATATTACAAATGGCTTCTCAAGCCTTTATTTATAGCTTTCCAAATGACCTTTGGCATTCACCCTTTTTGACCCTCCACTCCTCATAAAAAATGGCACCAAACTTTCATGACCCTTCGTATCCTTGCATTTGAAAAGTCATATGGTGACCCTTCATAAGCAAAAGCATCCTTTCCTCTTTTGTCTTTATTTTGGTGACTTTTCGTATTCCTCAATGTGTCCCTTCATGGAAAAATGCACTGTACCTCTTTTGTCTTCACATGGTGACTCTTGGAATTCCTCAAGATGACTTTTCATGAGAAAATGCATCCCATTCCTCTTTCATCTTTTACCTGTGACTCTTTGACTTCTTCATGGGCCCTCTTTTGACTTATATGTAACCAAAAATATATTCATTAATATTAAATAAATATTAACACACAATAGCCAAGATATGGATATTAAAAACACCATTAAATGCAATGGGACCTTTATTACCAATAATGCTAGACCTTTGACATCAATGACAATATTTCCAACATGATCTAAGTTTTCTTTGTCCTTCCTTTGAAACCCTAATCTTACTTTTGACTACAAGATAACACTTTAAAAATGGGTTAATATGTTGGGTTGGACAACCAAAACCACTCCCCATTGAGTGAATGAGTGTTGCCTACATTCAAATACATAAAATAGGGCTCAAACAACATGTATTTTTCCACCTAGGTGTGTGTGTACACCATCATGATCAATCTAGAATGTAATGCAATGTTTGGATTGATTTGTATTTATAACCACCTCTTTTACATTTTCTATTATGGTTGACCCATGAAGCATGCCTAGGACAACACAATTGAGTCTTCCCAACTTGAAAATTAATTATTAAGTGTTCTTGGACATTACTGACAAAGGAAAACATGTGGTAAATCATAATTATTTGATTATTACTAATATTACCTTGGGAATGAAAATTAGTGATATGAGACATTGAGACTATCTATTTAGGATTCTAAAAAATTATTGCAAAGAATAGGGTGATCTTGAATATATGTATTTCATAAATTGGGTTGGTGAAGATAATATGTGGGTAGATGAATAGGGGGAAGTGTGCACAAGAGTCAAATGTATGCACAATATCTGAGTATGTCAAAATGTATTAAACTTGATGTTAAAGTGTTTAATACCAAATTTAGGTGTATACATTTGTTTGAGAATTTGAAATACTTGATCCACATGGTATGGATGGTCCTCCCATGTTTTGATGAGGATCAATATATCATCAAAGAACACCGATACAAACATCCACAAAAATTACTTAAATATAAGATTAATCAAATTGTGAAAACATAGAAGGGGGATTTATGAGACCAAAGGCATCATTTGAAATTCATAATGGCCCTTTTGTGTTTGAAAAGTTGTTTTAGGAATATATTCCTCTCTAATTCTAATTTGATGATACCTTTATTGGATATCTAGTTTTATAAAATAAACAACACCATATAACTCATCTAATAAATTGTCAATTGTAGGAATAGGAAACTTATCTTTGATGGTAAAGTTATTGAGTTGTCTATAGTCTGATCATGTGCCAGGTGTCATCCTTCATACAATCAATCACTAGTGGAGAAGAATAAATACTTTGACTATGATGAACAATGTCTACTTACAATATTTCCTATACCATCTTCTAAATATCACTTTTTTGCACATAAGGACTTATAAGGTCTAAAGTTAGGTGATAGGATCCATGTACAAGTTGAATCGCATGATCATGATCTCTTTTTGAAGGCAAAACTTTTGGAATATACCCAAAATATATTGAATGCTTGTTCATAATTGCTTGAATATTTGGTCTTATTGGTTTATTTGATTATTTTTATTTTGATGAAAAAAATGTGCCACAAACCCTATTGGACCCTTTTTTAACAACTTTTGCATTTGACGAGATCTTACCATATGTTGTGATTTTACATGTAACCCTCTCAATTAAAATTTATTTCCTATAAAAAAAACATGAATAGTTCTTGAAAAAACACTCGTTCCCAAAGTAGTGAGTCATTGAACACCCAACATAATTTGAGATCCTCTTATGGGAATAAAAAACATCGGGTTATCCATCATGTAATATTCCATGGTGAGTTCAATACTATGGAATTTTATCAATCAAATAATTGTACCACCTATAGATCCAAGAATTTGAATGGAACTACCAATGTTTAGTAGGGTGCTAAAGCAAACCACTAAGAGGATAAAATACTCAGGGCTTCTATGGGATACAAGAAGTCTATAGTGGCTATCTAGTTTGTTGGCTTGTACCAAGATAAAGATAGACTTGTAAACCAAGTTGGGGCTAGTATGAATGAGTACACAAGTTATGTAGGCACATCTAGAGGATCCAACCATAGTAAATCAAGTAGCTAAGACTAGGCTATTGATTACATAAATAAAGTGAAAACAACAATACCGTATGGAAAGAGATAACAACTAAAATGTAAACCTAGAATCTAAGGCACTTTGAGGCCAAATGAAATATATGTTTAAGAAAGTTTTCTAGTTTGTATTGAGCATGTATAGTACTATTATGCAATGAGGAATGCTTCCAAAGAGAGCAATGACATATAGTAAAGGAATATTTTAAGCAATTAAGTATTCTTTAATTAGTACATGTGCAAGAAACTTCAAAAAATACTTTAAGCAATGCATAAAACAACTATTTTTCTAAAAAAAATCAAACCTTATCATATATACCACACAAAAAATGGAGTTTCACTTTGCATAGAAAATTTCCCTTAGATCAATCTCAAATATGATGTGCATATGCTATACTAACTAGGAAGCAATGTAGGAGGAATACCAAGCTATGTGCAAGCAGAAGTCCAAACCAAAAGCCAAGAGCAAAGGAAGAGGTGAAGTGAGAACTTGAAATGGTGTAAGAGATCCAAATAAGTGAAAAAATTATGTGTAACACCAAATATAGAAGCTAAAATCAAGCCATAAGGAAATAAGAACAACTGAGAGCAATAATAGAATCTCCAAGCAAATGTGTAGCAACATATGGGATCCTCTATCACCAATCAAGCTCAAGAGTGCCAAGAATGAATCAAGAGAGATTAAAGAAGGCATGAGAGTCAATAGATGGAATACAAATCAAGAGAGAGGGTGGAGAGAGAAGATAAGAGGCTCAATGAATGAGAATGAGGCATATATTCCACCCCAATCCACCAAAAGACCTAAAACTAGTCATTTTTGACCATTTGGGTTCATTTTAGTACTTTTAGGCACATTATACCTAGGCTAAGACCTAGGTCATGGCTTTTGTGAAGGAAAAATGTAGCCTAAGCTATGATTTTCCTTCACACAAGCCATGTCCTGGGTCAAACAAGGGCCTAGGCTGGTCAACAGGCTCTTGAAAGGACCTAGGGGTTCTCTATAAGGCTTATCTTACATGCAAAAGGGCCAATATCAACTAAGGATGTATGGGGGGTAATAATATGATTTAGGAAAGGTCTAATTGGGTGGAAGATGTCTCAAAATGGTATGACCAGGGTCGGTAGTCTGCACATGAGTTGATGTGTAATCATAGGGAAGAGTAGGGTCATGGGATTTATGATTACATATGCCTTCAAGGTACAAGAAGTTAATGTTTGAAAGAATAAGGAGTAATGTGTAGTACTTGGAAGCCACACCAAAGCCAAATAAACAAGAACTAAAAAGATAAAATAAAACATTACCTATACTTACCAAATAAGGATGGTGGCAGAAAGAGTTGATGGTGCAATCCATGAGTGAGAGTGCAAATGCTATGTAATCAAAAATTCAAGTATAGATCCTAAAAAAAAGAGATATAAGTGATATCAAATCAAATCATACTATCCATAATGACATTCACTAGGGAGTTATCCTTAGTGTTCTCTCTGCAAGGGATATGGGTGAACTGGATGTCCTCAAAGAAAGAGAGCAAATCATGCACCACCTCGAAGAGGGGGAACAACTTAGAGCTGAAGACAATCGAGACACCAATGAGTTAAGACACAAATAAGAGTGAATTAGAGATTAACTACATATATCACATGCCTAACTCATGGGTATCTATCAAGGTGATAATGATTGCATGATACTTAGTGGCATTATTCATCTCATTGGTAAAGAAGAAACTAGCTGCAATAAGCTCATGGCCCCATAGATCATCGATAACCCAAGCTATAATTGCCAGTCCTGGGTTGCCTCAATTATTTCCATCTATGTGAATCACCACTAAGAGGTGCACCATGATGGGGGTTAATAATGCAAGACTAACAATTATCAAAAGGTGATCTCAAATCAAATTGATATAAATGAGTTGCATGAGGAAAAAAATAATGAAACCAATCCATAATCATAGTGGTAGATCAACACCAACTATGGTGAGAGATAACAAGGGAAAGTGGGGGGAAGTTCAGAGAAGATGAAGACTGGTCGACAAGAGAGAGCAAGTCCCAAACCATCACAACCAACTAACAACCCTACCTACAACTAAAATGAACAAGAGAGGGAGTTAGAACATATCAACTACAAAAAATAGAGAAATGACTAACTAAAAGAAGAACTTCAAGTAAATTATATCCTTGGGTGCTCATGAGATGGGGCACGGGCCTGAGAGGTCAACGAGAACCTAGAAGGGATCTCAGGGACCAAAAATGGGGTCAGAGTGAGCCCAAAGAAGCCTTGAATTAAAAAATTGATGCCATAAATGTGCTTAAAATGTACCAAAACATTTAAGATGGAGGTTTTGTGGTCTGAAATGCAAAAATGAGTAAAACACCTAAATAGGGCCCATAAGGTGCATCTGATAAGGAGCGCATGAGCCTAATAGGTCAAAGGAATTAGGGGTCTAAAAGACTATAATAGTCTCAAAACACACCCAAGGAGGCCTAAAAGAGAGAAATGGACCCACTATTGCATCCAAAATGGGCCAAAACCTTTAAGATGAAGGTTTTAGCATTTTAGGAGCCAAAATAGGGCAAAATAGAGACCTAAAAAGGGTAAAAAGAAGGCTGCTAACCCAAGCCATGACCTCCCTGGGAAAAACCCATAGCCTAAACTTTGTATTAGCCCAAAAAACCATGGATTGGGCTAGAAGAGGCCAAAAAATAGGCTCGAGGAGCCCAAACAAGGCCCATAACTTGCCCAGAATGGAATGAGAGGGGGGAAGATGAGAAAAATAGTCATCGAGATTATCTAAACATGTTTTTCTCATTCCCACTTGCACACAACTTATCCACAATCACATTTATCTAATATGTATATGCAAGGAGGAGTCAGGGTGCTAGAGGCATGAAAGGCACCTCAGCTAATAGAGCTAACACTAATGCACAATGGCCAACTATGAGATAGTGCCTCAAATGACAACCACAATGAGAGGTGAGGAGGGGTGGTAGAAGGCTTGTGTGAGATGAAGACTATCCAGGGAAGACTAGAGAAAGTTGTAAGAAACCAAAACCATTAACCTATATCACCTATAGATACTATGAAAAAGGAGAGAGGGAGGCGGTAGAGGGCTAGCTACTAGCAAGCAGTAGCCCAACCAACTAAAAGAATCAAAAGACTTTGCTTCTATCCCAAAGTGCATTCAAAGATGAGTACATAATACAAATGACATAGGGGACCTACATGGGTCTGATGATGGATGCCACGAGAGGGGCAATTCACTGAATGGGGGCTTGGGAAGGGTATTCTAGTAAGTTGTGAGGCTCACCAAAGCACCATAGGCCTAAGCTTGGGGCTGCCCCTGAGGGTAGGCTACCACTTCTCCCTAACTAGAGGCCTACCCCCAAGGTTGGCCACTACTCATCCTATGAAAAGGTGAAACAATAGGGAAAAGGTGGGAGGAAGGAGATGGAGCATCCATATCCTTAGGTTCATTAGTCATGACCCAAAACACATAAGTGATGAAGGTGAGGTCATTATTGGTGAATGAGACCTCTGAACCCAATCAAGTAAGAGGATAATGACATGTAGGATGCATGAGCATGAACTTCTTGCAATCTCTCCTCTCATTGATTGAGTTGGGTGCTATACTATGGATGGAATAACACTCAAGATCAGACTCAACCACTCTAGTGGTCTCAATGGGAGACACATGGAGAGAGCCTATACTCTGATGGGAAAAGTGTGATATAAGAAGAAGCTCAACATCTAGGGAAACATCTTGGATGAGATCTCTAAAAAGAGATGAGGTGGCCTAGTATCATGAAGTGGAAGAGGGAGTCAGTTGACACACACTGAACTCTAATGGAGTGAATGCTTCTCAGTATTCAACCATATCAAAACATTCATCCTTGAATAAATGAGACTAAAAAAAAAGGGGTGTATGAGAATTTACAAACCCCATGATGATATATCCAAATCCTTACTTGAGGGGTTTGTCTTTGCATAGAGTAATGCCTAGGGATTTGGGTCAACCTCCATGGTGTGAACCTCACCTACATGCACAAACTGCACCATACAAAATGTGGCCAATGTGATAACCTATATGGCAGTGATCTAAGGACAACCAAGAATAATGTTGTATGAAAGATCAAGGTCTAACACAGAACTCTATTCTAGCTATATTGGGGCCAAACTTCACCTAGAGCTTTAGGTTTCCCACTAGCATAGTAGTGTCATTGTTGAAACCAACACAGTTATAGAAAGAATCAAAGAGTTTCTTTTGACAAATCTTGATCTCATTGAAAACATGTAGAGGCATGATTTTCAATGCAACTCATTCATCAATGATGTATCACTTAATGTGGAAATCATCAATCTAAGTCTTGATATAGAGAGGGAAATGAACCCTCTTTATAAGAGCCAAAATGTCTGACAAAGAGGCTAGGTCAAAATATAAGATGAGAGAATGAGGGTGCTTATGTGCGTTAGAGCTGAATAACACTTCAAAATCATCATGTAGTGAAGCCTCACAAAGGAAACTAAGCTCATCGAAGATAAGACCCCTTTGCTCAGGGTAAAGGCAAAAAAGGTCCTAAATGGATATCCTAGCCAAGAGGCCTTATAACTCCTCTATGATAAAGGATGCTATCTAGCCTAGGGATGGATGCTATGCCTAAAGTACAAACCTGACCTTAGGATTTCCTACTCCCATGGGTTGGATAGGGGGTCCAACACCACTAATCTCTCCAATAGGGTTGGTGGCGCAACTAGATCACGTATTGATAAAACACTCATACCTAGTAGAGGCTATGTCGATAGCAGTAACAACCTTGTTGCTCTTACACTTGGATTTCCCTCTCAAATTAGGCTGAGAGGATGAGTTAGAAGAGGTGCAAGCATAAGAAGGAGAATGTGGGACCTTAGCCTTTAATTTATTCTTCTTCTTCTTCTTCTTCTCCTTATCCTTATCGTGGTTAGGCATAGGCTCCTTGAACACATTCAACTTGTGGTTGGGTTCCATAAGAGGATAACTCTAAGACAAAGGTGAGGCTTATGTACCAAAATTTTGGGCAGCACAATCATTATCATCATGCCCCCTCATTTGATGGAAGTTACAAAATTGGTGGGGTTATAAGGAAACACCATATGTTGTTTTGCTATGCTTGATTCAAGAGCCTTCTTTTCATCTAGATTTTTGGTCAAGGCATTCACCTCATGGCTGTCCTTCTTGTCCTTCTTCTTAGGAGGATAATTTGTGACACCATCACTGATCACATTATGATTACAATCATGTGAATAAGATGACTTTTAGGAAGGGATGGGCTGCATGCCCACTTGCACCTCAAACACTACAATCTTCAAACACTCATTAACAACTTCATCATAAGAGGTAGGTTCATGCATGAGGACCTCAAGGTGAACCTCCTACCTCAATGATCACATGAACATATCATAAAGCTAGTTATTTGAGAACCTAATCTTGCATGTATGAACAACTAAATGCCATCTACGCATAAAATCAAATTTTGATTCACCCTTGGCTTGCACCATGGAGGTGAGTGTAGACACTAGAAAATTGCACATGATGGTTCTAGATGTCAAAACACCCCTAGATCAGACCATTACCCAACCTTTGACCATGACCCTCAGTCAAGTTAGATAAATAACTAAACCAACTCACTAACCTACCTTTTTCACCCAAATTGACCTTTGTCACTCGACCACTGATGGTCACCATGACCATCGACAATCACCTTGACTGCTAATGGTCAAGTCCCTAACACTTGAATACTCAAACTTAGTCTGTGTGTGAACCCAAGCACATCATAATTTAATTCATGTAACGAGCTAATGCATCAAGAATTAAATTTGTGTAATAAGTTTCACCCCTTATATAACCTACACCTCCATCTCTTTTGCCTATAAAAAGAGGAGCAGGAGGTGAAAAAAGGATCCATCATCCATTCATCTAGAGAACCAAGATTTTAGTAATCAAGTTATCAACCAGTATTCATCAAGATTTTCTAGCATCAATAAACTCTTTGCAAGTCTTCCCTTTAACAAGTCAGTGGCCATGACAGAGACCCAAACCTATGCCAAAATTATTATTTAGGTAAAGTACCATTACTCTACCAAAACTACTTGTTAGTCTACCATCAACCATCAAACAACAAACTAGGTACATTTTGTGTTTCAAGTTTTGTTTATTTGGTTTCTGACATCTTTACCTGAACCACACCCTTATACTTATTACCCTCTGACCCATTGACTATAAATAGACATTTAAAACCTTGCTACATCCATTCTGAAACCCTTTTCTAAGCATACATAAAACTCACAGTAACCACCGATGCTCACCCTGACCACCAAGGTTACCTTCAACTGTTGATGGTCATCCAACCATTGATGGTCACCTTAACCACTGATAGTCATATCAACCATTGATGGTCACTATGGTAGGAAATAATAGGTTATTTCCACCTACTTACCCTTAACCAAATTTTGCTTTCTATCTCTTTGCTTGTTCACAGAGTCCCCACCTATTTTCTAAACCCAACTTGACCTATTTATCATTAGTATCGACCCACTATTTACTATAATTAGTCTATTTTCCTTATCAAGCATTTATTTCTTCTTGCATTCCCTTTCAATCTTTTTTGTCATTTGATGCAAACATTTCATCTTTATTTCTCGCAACTTAATTATTCTAAGAGAGTGTATTGACAACCTCCTAGTAAGCTCATGCTTCTTGGATCTAGCTCATGCTAGGAAATCTACCTTAATATCCATCTAACAACCCCTTTGCATTAGTGTTTTATTATCTATAGGTCATTCTTCCCAAGACAAAGAGGATCTCTTCACAATAATTTGAATCATACATGCACAAACAAATAGGTTCTTCTACCATACCCACATTTTATTTCTTACTTACTCTTTTAATTAGAAAATAAACTAAAATTGAGAGAAACATTCTAGCACACCTGGTGGGACCTAGTAGCATCTAGGTGCCCTTTTCTTCCTTATTCTATGCTCATATAAATAAATCAAAATTTATTTTGGGTATAAAATAAACCATGCATACATTGATTGCTTGCATGTTTAGCTCATGTAGTTAAAATTAAAGGCTAACGTAATTCAATCATATCTTCACTTCTTTATCACACACCATACCAGACCACTTAAATCAATCAAAAAATCATAACAATTGACATAAGGCCCAACTAGGGTTTCATATCCTATCAAATCACCTTCACTTTTTGGCTATCTTACTTAGAGGTCATTACCAAGAAGAGAAACCAAAACTTAGCTCTCTGGCTAAGTCTAAACTCAAGAAATTGGTATATACTAGATAAGCACCTAAAACCCTTATCATTGTGGTGTGTGAATTGAGGGGGTATGCTCCAATACCAAGCCACATATTGATTTCTAACACAGATCCTTTTAAGAGCCTTGAACACTTTAAACCAACCATATACTTCTTTTCTAGTACATGTTCTACAAACCAAGTTCTTTTTCACACTTTCCAACAAAGGCATAAGCTAAAAGTGAGATAAAAGGTACCCTAAGATTTTAAAACACACTCTAGTATATGTTTTTGATTGCCTTGAGATCTTTTTCTTTTTTTTGCTTTGAGTTGAGAGCTTTCCTTTATTCTTTTCTATTTATCATATGGTTTTTACTAGAAAACAGTTGAAGAACCAAACCAACCAGGAACCACCTTCCTCTTCTTATTCCTCCATGGATTATACCTCAGATGTCAAGGGCTCTCCCCATCCTTCTACCCCCTACCATGCTTTAGATAGTTGTCCAAGGTGATGTGGATTTCACCACTTTCCTTGATAATAATCCTATAGCCCTTCAACATTACCTCAACACCCTCTCTCATCGCACCCCTATTTTAGTTCCTCCTAGTGATCTACCTTATGGGATGCCTCCCATATTATGGTTACCACTACCTCTACCCAACCTATGATCACTCAAAGATATTACTCCACTAATAATCCATCTATTACCTCCACCCAAACTCAATCAAACAAACCAACCAATAACCAAACACCCCCTACACTAACCAACAACTCTTCTAACATAGGGGCAATCTCACATTTTATTACCCATAATCCATCCAATGTGGGGATACCTTCGACCCATATTGGCACTATTTCCCTCATCACTACCAACCCACCAATATCCACCCCACTTCAAAGTGTGGTACTTTCTATACCTTCTACCCTTCCACCTATCAGTACCAGAGTCACCACTCACCCCCAACCAATTAACCCATACATACCTCCAACCCAATCCATATCAATTCCCCAATCTATCAATATGATCATACCTCTGAACCAACCCACATTAATTACTCAACAAATACCTATGACACCCTACCCACACTATGTTCCTAATCCACAAGGATACATAGCTCCATCTTCCACCCAACCCATTGTGCCCATTAACCCTTATGTGGCATTATCCCAACCCTCAATGACCACATACTAACATGTGGTATCTTCTCAACCTTTTATCAATTATCCATATATTACATCCACCCAACAAAAACAAAACTTACCACACAATTATGGAATTCCCCAACCCAAAACATATTTGATCAAAATGTTGAGGGATAAAATGACCAACCTAGAGTCATCTATCTCTAGGGATCACAACCTCTTATCTTATGACTAAATTTGTAATAAATCTATTCACCCATCTGTCCTTATCCAACCTTACCCTCCTCCATGGGAACTACCCAATTTTTTTAAATTCCAAAGTAAGGAGGACCCCCAACAACACCTAAGAGCGTTTCGACAATCTTGCTACTTAATTGCCTATGATGATGGTCTTCTCCTTTGCACCTTTCCTATATATTTATCTAGACCAACATTAGATTGGTATAGTGCTATCACCAAGCACTCCATATTTTTCTTTTCCCAACTCACCCAAACCCTTTTAGATAAATTTTTGATCAATATATCTAAGAAGGTTTCCATCACCGACCTCTAATCCATCACACAATTTGATGATGAATCAATTACCGATTTCATAGCTCGATGGAGAGGTCTTATCAACCAACTATCTTTCTCTTTGCCCCAACCTGAGTTGATTAAATTTTTTTCTTAGGCTTGTGCCAAATAGATCACCCCGTACTATGGGTTCAAACCTTCAGAACCTTTGATGAGGTTTTCACCATGGCACACAAACTAGAAATTAGAGCCATCGATGAGGTGAAGTTGAAACTAAGAAATAAAAACTCTAGATTCAAATCTAATGACCCTTCCCCATCCAAAAACACCAACCAATATAGCTACCCCAACACTAAAATAAAAGCAACCACAAACATGATCATCATTAAAACTGATCCACATCCATTTATCAACCAACCCAACCAAACCAACTCTTTTAACTCCTCTAATCAACAAACCTGAAATAAAAAATGGGCTTTCCCAAAATAATACATTCTGCTAGGGGAGTCATATGCTTCAGTTTTGGAAAATTTTCTCAAAACCAACATCATACAACTTCTCCCCATTAAACCTCCCCAAAAAATTGATGCTTCTCACTTTGTACCTGATTGGTACAATGAGAATGATTTATGTGCCTTCCACCATGTCATTAGACATGATGTTAGTAGGTGTAACACCTTGAAAACCATTTTCTAAAATTTGATTAATAAATGAGAACTTTCATTGGACAATCTCAATGCACCCCCAAATCAGTCACTTGAAATCTTTTGACAACCTTTTCCTAATCATGCCCCTTCTACCTAGCAAGATGACAATAAAATGGAATAATCTCACACTTGTGAGGTCCATATGACCAATGTAATTATTAGAGAACCTATCATTAAGGAAAACACTACCGCAACCACCCCTTTCTCCACTCTACTTATTTAAGTGGTGTAATCACCCTCCATTCCTTTGGATACCCAAACAAAGGAAGCAACCACCTCTTTTCCTTCTCTTGATGAGATAATGGACTTACCCACCTCTCCTTTGATATAAATACCAAAGGAGGCAAACATTGCCATCACACCTTCCTCTGCCATCATGGGATCACCCACTCTCTCTTTGGAAACCATTTCATAAAGAGAGATCACCTTAACTACTCCTTCTATGGAGGAAACATCATCTCAAAACTTGGAACCTTTCATTAAGGACAAAGGTGAAGAAACCATTCCCTTACCTCAACCTATGGGCCTAATATTTGAATCCAATACCTAAGGAACCAAACTAGTTGACAAACCCTTCTCTAGACTGGTCCAAAGGCTAGAATTCTCTTCTCAACCCAATTTGGATCGAGCCACCTTTTAGTACCACCTTAGGCTCCCCTATAAAAATAAGCATTAACCTTCAACCTCATTTACATCCACCATCAAACCTATCATCACCTCAATCCCTTCATCAAACACCTCTCCCTCTACAACCATGGGGGAACCATCCAAACCATCTCCATCCAAATTTATCAAATCACCTTACACCTCTTTAATCAAACCTATCAAGAATCTAGGGATGCTTCATAATTCTATCCTTATCCACCCATATTTTAAGTTGGATTTAAACCCATCTAGTCCACCAAAGAAAACCTTAACCAAACTAACCAAGAAGGTGGAGCCACCCAAACTCCCACCTAGAATCAGAACCCTACCACCCCCTTCCCTCTTACCTTCTATCTTGGGACCCCATCCTTCTTCCATCCTAGGATCTCATCCTTCAATCAAGAAGGTGAATCCTCTAAAAACTACCAAAACTAAACTTCCTCCTTTTATTCTACCTTTACCTACCCCCTCACATCAAACTCCCCATCATTTTTAACCAAACTATCTACCTCCACCTACCCACCTATCTCCAACTCTTCATCATCCAAATCATCCACCCCCAAATATTTCACCTTTAAAACTTCCACCTCAAAACCATCCAACACTAAGAAACCCCAATCGAACCCACCCATTAAAACCACTCTACCACCCACAACTTCCATGGTGAAGCCTACTTCTACATCAATCAAATCTACATCAAAAGGGTGATGATTGATGGGGGAGTTAGTATTAATATTATCTCTTCCTATGCTTATGACCAACTTCAGCTAACAAAAAAATATCATGTTGGAAACCACAATAGTCCCCCATTCCTTTAATGATACTATGGCCACAACCTTGGGGATAGTCATCCTCCACATCCGCTTGGGACCTCACATGCTTCTAGAGCTCTTCTATGTTGTAGAAGGAAAATTATAATACAACATCTTACTTGGACACCCTTGGATTTACTCCATGAATTGTATGCCATCCACCTTACATTGATGTGTTAAGTTAAAAAATGAGGGGTAGGTCATCACCATACAAGCTGACCCTAGTCCTTTCACATCTTGTAACATGACATATCAACCAAATGACATTCTTCTTCCTTTCTTATCCACCTCACCACCAACCAACAACAACTACACCATTACCATTGATGAAGATTCAACTAGTTCATCTATCCATTCTTCTCAGATCCCCACAGAGGACCCCTTGGGACCTACATTCCAACATCTCTCACTGGGCGACTATAATCTTTTAACCTTAGATGCCTTCCTTACTCCTCAAGAGTATGAGAATCTTAACCATAGTCTTGGCTATGATCCTAATATCAAAACCATCATTCCTTTTGGGCTTCCCAACCACCAAACTAATTTCATATATGGGGGACTTGATCATCTGATTCTCACTTCCTCCACCACCTCTTCCATCCAACCATTTACCTCTGATTTATCCTATTTAGACAAATTTTAATTTACCAAATTGTACCTTCATAGGTGTGTCTAGAAGGGATTTTACCTCAACCATTATGAACATGGACCCCATGAGTTATCTTTGATCAAAACCTAGAAACCTTGTGAGCTATTTGGTCCTGGGTTTGTACCACCAAAAGAACCCACCAATCCACCCAAACCATCACCACCATTGACAAGGATGTTCCATCCTCACCAACCCCATTTATTTCAAATTTTGAGGATTTATAAACCATCCCTTATAAATTTTTTTTAGTTGATACCATTAGTTTGGGTCCCCTAACCTACAACAAGGGTAGCCAAACTAAAACCTTTCCTTTGATTCATCCTAAAATGGTAGAAAATAATTCCCCTACCATCCACACCATCCAACGTCAATATGATGATTCCATTCTCACCTATCTTGGTGAAGGGGATTCTTCTATCCACAAATCCCTTCCTCTTGAAAACTAAAGCATGTTGAACAAATCCACTATCAATGTCAACTTGGGTACTCAAGATAACCCTCACATTGTAAAGATTGGTCAATCCTTAGATTCCTCAAAGGAACAAGATCACCCTTGCTTCGTTTGTGACTGAAGCATAGCATTTTATTGGTCCTATCATGATATGATAGGAATTGAACCTTCCATAGCTCTCCACAGCATCATCATCCATCTCAATGCTAAGCTTGTTAGGTAAAAGCTTTATAGGATGTACGCTTGTATCTCCCTTATAGTCAAAGAAGAACTTCAACACCTCTTATCTGTCAACTTCATCTAACCCATTAACTATCCCCAATGGGTTTCTAATATCATTCCCATAACCAAACCCACATAGGGACTTCACCTTTGCATTGATTATTGTGACATCAACCATGATTGTCCAGAGGATGACTAGCATCGACCAACTTGTTGATCTTATATCCAACCACAAGATGTTATCTCTCATAGATAGTTTATTAGGATATAATCAGATCTTGATTGCTCCCAAAGATCAACACAAGACTTCTTTCATCACCCCTTAGAGAACCTTTTGTTATAGGGTCATGCCATTTGGTCTGAAGAATGTTGGAGCAACCTATCTGCATGTGATGACCTACATCTTCCATGATATCATCCATAAAATCATAGAGGACTATGTAGATGATCTCCTTGAGAAATCCAAATATCACAAAGACCATTTAAAATTTCTCAAAATTATCTTTGAGTGCCTAATCTATTTCCATAACTGACTCAACCCCAAGAAATGTGATTTTGGGGTCCTATCTAGAAAGCTTCTTGGATTTATCATATCTCTTCAAGGAATCAAAGTAGACCTTACCAAAGTTAGAGTGATCCTTGACATGCCACCTCTAACCCACCTTGTGAAACTCCATAGCCTATAGGGGAAGCTCCAATCCATTTGTCACTTCATCTCTTAATTATTAGATAGATGCCAACCCTTTCACCATCTTCTCAAGAAAGATACATTTTTAACGTGGAATAAGGATTGCCAACAAGCCTTTGATTCAATAAAAGAGTACCTTATTTCTCTACCTATTCTTATCCCTCCTAAAAAGGATCAACCTTTCTACCTTTATATCTCTACAAATGACCATTCATTAGGGGCAATTCTTGCTCACTGTGATGAAAAAAATAAAGAGCAAGGTGTCTACTATATAAGTCAAACACTTAGAGAGTATGAGACTTAGTACAACCATATTGAGAAGCTTTACCTCACCTTAGTTTTTGTGGCTTCCAAACTTTTCCATTACCTCCTCAATCAAAAAACCTTTGTCATCACCAACATTGACCCACTCAAGTACATGCATTCTAAACCATACCAAAACTATCATATAGCTAAGTGGCTCATACTCCTAGTTGAGTTTAACCTTGAGTTCCTCCAATAAAAATAAAATAAAAGGCAATTCATTATCGATCAATTGGCTGAAGCTCCCTTTCCAAACAACCAACCACTTCCTCTTGCATTTCTGTATGAGTCCAGCATGACTCTTTCTCAAGAGGACATCACCTACCAAATGACCATGGTTTTTGATGGCTCAAAATGTCAACACGATGGGGGTGCCAGAGTTATTCTCATTCCTTTCGATGGTGAACCTCTTCCTCTTTCTTTCAAACTTTATTTTGAGTGTATCAAGAATAGGGTTGAGTATGAAGCCCTAGTTATAGGTCTCCAGACCGCTCTAGCCTTGGGAGTTAAGATGATCAATGTCTTTGGTGATTCCCAACTTATGCTCAACTAGGTCAATGGATCTTACCAATGTAAGAATGATGTCTTTTAGTATTACAAATACCTAGTAGATATACTCTTAACATCATTTTATCATTACCTTATCCAATCTATTCTAAGATCTACTAATAAGTTCATAAATATAATGACTTCCCTTGCTTCCTAGATTCCATCTGCACCTTGTAATTCTAACCTCTTTATCACCATTCATCATTTTATCACACCCTCTTATATCTAATTTGACCTCCCTACCATTTATGATGTGGAAGAATCTCCATCAGATATATGAGCAAACCTTTGACTAACTCAACCTCAACATCATTCCTCCCAACCTCTCCAGGAATGCCTAAAGAGACTTTTTTTAGAGTACCTCTCATTACACCATACTAGAGGGAATCCTTTATAAATGTGGTTTCGATGGCATCCTTCTTCATTGCCTGCACAATCATGAAGCTTCCCATGCTATCAATTAAATACATGATGAAATTTATGAGGGACACTTTATTGGTCTAACTATCACTAAATGTATCCTTTGCCTTGGCTACTATTGGCCCACCCTCAACAAAGACTATTATAATTATGTAAAGAAGTGTGTTGAATGTCAACAACATGTCAATTTACATAATGCACTGACCCATGGCCTTTAAGTATCCAAGGACTTTTGTCCCTTCTCACAATGGGGACTAGACCTCTTTGGGGAAATCAATCCTCATTCTTCACAATGGCACCACTCCATCATCACTGCCACCAAGTGGGTGGAGGTTATTCCTCTCATCTCGGCCAAAGCTGACAAGATAGTCAACTTCATCACTCATAATATCACATGTTGTTTCTATGTTCCCTATAAGATCATCACTGATAATGGAAATTATTTAAAAAAAATCAAGTCTAAGGTCTTTATAATGCATTTAGCATCAAGTTAAGCTTTTCCTCACCTTACCATCCACAAACAAATAGATAGGTATAAGCCTCTAACAAAACTCTCAATAAGATTTTAACCAAAATGGTCAATGTTTCTAATTGAGATTGGCACTTTCACATCCCATTCACTTTGTGGTCTTATCGTACTAGCATTCTAACTTCTATGGGTGTTACCCCTTTCTCTCTAGTCTTCAAAGTAGAGGCAGTCTTGCCTCTTGAAGTCTAGATTCCCTCTCTTTGCATATCCTTACAAAACATCATTTTTAAGAGTGACTATCATCAAGAGCATCTAGCACGACTTGAGCTACTTGATGAGTGATACCTATATGTGCTTAACAATATTCATGCCTATCAAGAGTGAATCAAGTGTGCCTATAACAAGCACCTGAAAGAATAAGAATTCAACATCAGAGACCTCATGTTGAAGGAAAATCAACATGTGACCAATATGGAGAAAAACAAGTGAGGCAAGTTTGCTTTCAATTGGATTAGACCCTACATCATAACCCACAAGTATGGATTAGGAACTTATCTTTTGTCCTCTCTTGAAGGAAAACCATAACCTGAGCCTCTCAATGTTTGCACATGCATCCTTTCTTTTATTAAACAAGGATCAAACTCACCTTTTGTCTAACTTAAGCTCATCCCTTGATTTATGATATTTTCACTTTTCTCACACCTTCATCTTATCCCTTTGAGGATAATAAATTAAAACATAAAACCATGTGATTAACCATCACAGTCATAGCCTAATCCTAAATATGGATACCATGACTCTACCCATGCAATGGTTCTCATGGATACTTTTTGTCCCTAATCAGATGGAATCTCATGGTCATTATCTCTCAAAACCACTCCTTTCACCTATCGTTAACCTTATTGTGCTCTAGGTTCTTCCCTCATTAAGGTAAACCTCTAAGATTATATAGACTTTTATATGTCTAAAACCTAACATCAAAACAATTTGGGATACAAAAATATTGCTTGGGTCTAATACATCTAGCATGCAGACTAGTCCCTCTAAGAACAACTACCAAAATTAACAAATCCAAACTTAGACCACTCCCTTGAAGGATGTCTAAGTCAAATTTGTCAAATCAATCATTTGAAGCTCCCTGCATTGATCATCTTCACAAACCTATCAAAACAAAGCAATAAAGAGACCCATATAAAAATCAAGAAGAAGCTATCCCAAGAAAGCTACAATCAACTTCCATATATAACATGAGTAGACTTTTTGCCTCGATCAATTTACACCTTGCATTAAAACATGGACTTGTCTATTATGGTTCTTAGGTCACCTATAGAAGGGGCAAACCAACCCTCAAGAGGTTACACTACCCTTCACACCACCTATCACCTATCTCCCCCTTGTACTATCTACAAATCAAGGGATTCAGAGCTTATTTGACATGATGTGATCAAGAAACCTTTTTATCAACCAACACATGCTAATGTGAAGCATTCAAAGGCCTTATATTCCTTAGACCAATCTAACTTTGGTTTTTGTTTATTCCTTGCTAATGAAAAAACATCATGCACTTTCTTTATCCTCTCATAATAATCTATTCACTTAGACGTATGTCTCATGATTTTCATCTCTTTTTCCACATATCTAACTTACTTTATGTGCTATCATCAAAATCATAACCATAATAAACCTCATCATATAAGCATAATCAAAACATCATAACCATTATAAAACATAGCATCACATGATCATAATCATATGTAAATCCTAACATCAACCATAAACATCATCCATAATGATCACATGCCTAAGCTAGTGAGTCTATATCTCATAAGCATAATCATAATAAATAAACCATGAACCATAAAATCACATCTATATATCATCATCACATCATATACATCATGTATCATCAATATAAAATAGTATATGTAATAATGTGCATCTCTCTCTCAAAAAATATACATCTCGCTACATCAACTCGCACGTCGATATCAAAATCATCTACACCTATACATATCATATCATAAACTATGCCCCTAGGGCACCATTTTTGCTTGGTGTCTGCCCCCTAAGGTGCTTTCCTATCCACCCATAAAAGCATCCCACTGACCTAGAGTCACCACACTAGCACCACCTACCAAAATAGCTTTATACTCACCCCATCGGGGCTCCTCTGAATAACATGTTAGGATTATGGCCTCATATTACCATAACTCCTCCATTATATCCAAGTAACATGCCATAGGGATGCTACCTGGTGGTCATATATGTATTATGTCTCTTCCTCCATTCTATCTGAAGGAGTCCCTATCCTCGATCACTAAGGCTAGTGAAGTCTTAGCCTGGTCCCTCTCACTTGTCACAGTGTCTAGCTGACCCTATAATATAATAATCTAATCCTATAATGTAGCCACCTACCCTTGTAAACATGTGACCTATGCCTATGTAGTGACTAACACCACTTCCACCTATCCATCAGGGCCACCTCCTTATACCTATACTTATGGACCCCCACCAACTGGGTCCACATCTATGGGCTACCTACCCCCATCATCCCATCCAAAAGCTACTACTACATAAAGGGCCTGATACCATACCACATAGCCATCAACAAAACTTACATCATCAATCTTTGCTCTGATGGGCCACTCCTCATAATCAAGAACCATCTCCACTGACTGTGACTCTAAAAGTAAAAATTTGGCATCTTCCTACCTAAACCTCAAGAATGGACCCATAATCCCTTGTATCAATCCAAACTACCTACAAACCTTGTCAAAAGGGATGAGCTTAGTCTCACCCTCTTTCTTCTCATAAATCCACCTATATCTCTACATCAATAAAATATGCTGAGTATAGTGGGCCCACCTTAGCAAGCTGACATATAGCTTCCAAACCACATCTCCTACCACCAAGGCCTTCAGTGCCCCTCTAAACCAATCAATATCTCGTACACCTCTTCTAGCTCTTATGAGCATGTAATCGCTCCTCCACCACATAAAACCCACCCCGAAGTCTATCTGGGCATATCCCTCCCATGACAACCCCATTAACCTCAAAACTTGGATGTGCTCATAGGTCCAATAATGTAACATGAACCCCACACTGATCCCATACCTATTATGAGCTCTGAACCCCCACAATTCCCTATATATTTAACCAATAGCATAGGTGCCTAACCAAACACTATGCAACCTAACAACATCTCCACCAATACACCCAATAGTAGATATGAAAACCTCCCACTACTCAAATCTAGAACTGCAAAACATGAAACTACCATCATCATCATGGTCATCAGCCTTTAATCATCTCTGGCTCTCTGATACAAAAGTTTGTAGCTAAACCCACCAGCATGCCACCTAGAAAATATATGATCATCACCATATAGTTATTCCATCAACTCATCTCTATCCTATCTCAATGTGATATATCAACTCCCCCTAAATTGATAGCTATGTGATCCTATGTATATCCTCTGACAAGATAGTCATCTTGCCAATCGGTAGGATAAAGGTGTTAATGGCTAGATCCCATCTCTTAATGAGGACCATGATCATTGTCACATCTCATGGCACATGATGGTAGTACATCATCACTCTAAGGCCCACCTCCTTCATGTACACCCAATCATCATTTGTTATCCCTTAATGGATCTCTACGAGGATCTGAGAGACTCGATCTTGCATCTAGATCTGATCCTATGCCTATAAAATTCAATATAGTAAGCACACTTAGTTTTCTATAAACTACTTTGCACATGGACAACATCCTTTCACCCCATTTCACCTATTTTCTCTATATAACCAATACCTACATCTTTTCTTTTAACCTACCCTAAACCTAAGCTACCCTTAACATTCTAATGCTAATTTTTTTAAAACTCACCTATTTACTTAGCCCTTTTATAAAAAACACTATCTCATTTGATCGATTGTCGATGGTCACTATGACCACCAATGGTCAGCTAACCATTTTACCCTTGGTCTTTGACTGTCAATGATCAGGTATGACCATCGATGGTCAGGTATGACCACTAATGGTCACTATGTGTGACTATGAGTGAAAAAACCCAACCCTAACCTACCCAAAACCTACCCAACCACCCATATCTAACACCTAATTACCTTAATTTTGTCCTCTACCCTACCTCCAACCTACCTACCCTCCCAATTTTGATTTTCACCCATAAATTCAACCAAAACATCAAACCTAACCTATACCTAAGGCAAACCCCAAACCTTCCCAAACCAATAACCAACTAACAAAATTCAACCAAAAATGACCAAAATAATTAATCTATTAATTTAGGGTAGCCCCTACCTTATTCCTCAATCATCATCGAGGAGGACTCTTAGGTCCTGCTGCTCAACCACATCCCTATCCACCCTACATCTTTAGTCCCACACTCTGAGTAACTCATCACAAAATCTCACCATAAACAATCAACCCCACCTTGTCAGCTCTCTCAAACAAAATGCTAAAGTTACCAAGTGCACATAAGTCAAGATTCAAAATCAAATGAGTGAAAATGACTTGCCTTTTTCACTTTTTATCCTCTATACTTTTTGGGCTTCCTCTTACCCACTGATAGTTAGGGTGACCACTTACGGTCGATCTTGAGACCCTTGACCATCGACGATCAAGATATCACCTCTTCAAACTTTTGACACTGATACTTTAGTACTACCTTTTGGAGACTACCCTCTTTGGTTATCATACCAACCACATCCACCTTAACATTGGCCATTTTAGCCCCAAGATATCACACATTTATGATGACCTTGCATGGTCCTTTTGACTACACTAACCAAAATTTCCATGTTGAACATTTGAATTTGCACCACCTAGTGTACACCAGACCATTTGTGTTTTTCCTAGGAGCACTTCCTACCTCAGATACCTAAAAAAGCACTGACCCTATTTAGGAGACTTGATAGGAATTACCCAATCAACTATGCCTAATGTTGTGGCCCAATTACCCCATCACCAGTCCTAGAACCAACATTTTATTTTTACCAACTATGAAAACTCAGTTTATGCATGATCTTGGCTATCATACTTAGTCATATTTTTATGTGCATATTTACTCTTTAAATGCCCAACCTTTTTGTGATCAACCTCGTGACTCACCATAACCATTTATCAAACCTGTATCTAATTTTACTTCACCTCATCAACTCCCAGTTTGAGGGGGAACACCTCCTCTCATATTTGAGGTAACCAACCCATCAACTCATAATCCATTTTTGTTTAATATCTTGATGACATAAATTATATAATAAAAAGGGGCAAAATGTAGACACTAGAAAACTACACACAATGGTTCAAGATGTTAAAAGACCCTTAAATCAGACCATTACCTAGCCTCCAACCATGACCCTATGTTAAGTTAGCTAACTAGCTAAACCAACTCACTAACCTAACTTTTTCACCCAAATTGACCTTCGACACTCAATCATCGATGGTCACCTTGACTATTGATGGTTACCTTGACCATCGATGGTCAAGTCCCTACCACCTAAACACTCAAACTCAATCCATATGTGAACCCTAGCACATCATAATTTAATTCATGCACTGAGCTAATGCATCAAGAATTAAATTTGTGTAATGAGTTTCACCCCTTCTAAACCTACACCTCCATCTCTTTTTCCTATAAAAGAGAGGAAAGAGAGATAAAAAAAGGATCCATCATCCATTCATCAAGAGAACAAAGATTTTAGTAATCAATTTATCAACCAATAGTCATTAGGAGCTTCTACCATCAAGAACCTCTTTGCAGGTCTTCCCTTCAGCAAGTTAATAGCCATGATAGAGACCCAAACCTTTGCCAAAATTATTCTTCAAGAAAAGTGCCATTACTATACCAAAATTAATTCTCAATCTACCATCATCCATCAAGCAATAAACTAGGTACATTTTGTATTTCAAGTTTTATTTATTTGGTTTCTAACATCTTTACCTAAACTACACCCTTCTACTTATTACCCTCTGACCCCTTGACTTCAAACAAACCTTCAACACCTTGTTATATCCATTATGTAACCTTTTTTTGAACATACCTAGAACCCACAACAACCATTGATGGTCACCTTGACCGTCGATGGTCACCTTCAACCACCGATAGTCATCTAACCATTGATGGTTACCTTAATTATCGATGATCATCCCTACCATTGTGAGTCACTATGGTAGGAAATCATAACAAGTTATTTCCACCTACTTACCCTCAACCAAATTCCACTTTTTGTCTCTTTGCCTATTCACAGAGCCCCCACCTATTTTTATGAACCTAACCTGACCTATTTAGCATTAATATTGACTTGATATTTGTTATAATTAGTCTATTTTATTTATCAAGAATTTATTTCTTTTTGCATTCCCTTTCAATATTTTTTGTCATTTGATGCAAGTATTTCATCTTTATTTCTCTCAACTTAACTATTTTAAGAGAGTGGATTGATAGCCTCCTAGTAAGCTCATGCTTCTTGGATCTAGCTCACACTAGGTAATCTACCTTACTATCCATCTAACAACCCCTTTGCATTTGTGTTTTCTTATCTATAGGTCATTCTTCCCAAGATAAAGATGAACTCTTCACAATCATCTAGATCACACATGCCCAAACAAACAAGTTTTTATTCCATTCTCATATTTAATTTCTTACTTATTCTTTTAACTAGAGAATAAACTAAAATTGAGAGAAATAGTGAGTGATTGGATGCCAAGATTAAAGGGTATAAAATATCAAAATACATGAAGAATTCATCCAAAAAGAGATAGAAACTAGAGAGAGAATCTGGAGGTAGATTCTAAAACTAAACAAGAGCTTTGACTCATAGAGAATGAGTGAAGAGCTTCAACATCATGCCTTCATCCTATTCTCAAACCATACATGACATCATGAATGCCATAATATGTTTCATGGGACTAGAGTCTCGCATCCCATTGAGCTTAGGTAGTTCAGGGATATGAGTAGTAAGGGAATAACATGCACTTAAGGGGTTAGAGGTTTTTGATGTAGATCCTTATAAGCACTTTTTGTAGTAGGCTGATGATAAACTCTAAGAAGGGGCTCATGATGGTGATGATGTTGCCTATGCACATAGACATCACCATGACCATGACTGTAGGAAATATGATATCGAGGTAGCTTCTAGTAAGAAGGACACTCATGATGGAAATTATCTCTACCATAGGGTGAAAAATAGCCACAAGGAGTGTGATGATCCTCATGGGTATGATGGGAAGATGTGGCATACTCATGAAAATCATCATGATGACAAGGATATCTATGATGTTGGTCACATGCCATCAGATGAGGGTTAATTAGTGGTCACTGATGCTCCTAATACGCATCTCATGGATCTCTAGTCTGTAAGTGGTGAACAAAATCAACATGCTCATCATAAACTCTAAAAGAAGGACTAAGAGGATGGGAAGAACCCCTAGGATGGTGATAACTCATTGAGTTAGAATATCTATGATGCATAACATGGATATGAGGATGCTCTTTCTCTAAAGTCTCCAACTAGGAAAGAGGTGGAGAGCTCATGCAAGAATTTGTTGAGGCACTCAAAAGTGCATGGGTGCAAGCTTTATTTCTAGAGGAAGCACACTATCAATTATTAAGGGGAGAAGGATGTAATTCATTCACCTAAATATGTATATAGAAATCCTCAATTATTAAACATATATCATCAAGTCCTCATCATTCAAAGGGATCCTAATCACCTTAGATGAGTAAATTAGATGCAACATGAAGCTGAGATGAAACATCTTTAGTTGAATGAAACTCAAACTTATGAAAAAGAGACTGAGTCTATTGGTTATAGTCCTACCAATCTTGTTTTATTTTGAATGTGAGAAGGTGTCAACTACCATGTTGGGTCAAGGGAAGCTCCTAGGTCCTATGTTGTCTATGGTGTTCTATTAAAAATGTGGTTTGCTCATGAGTGAGTTCAGGGATGAGACCATGAATCCACCAAGATTGACATCCCAAGGGTAGGAGATCAACCATGGATGCAATGAAATAAGAGAAACACATAATACAATAGAAAAGGAAAAACAATGGAGAACCCATAAGGATAATGACACAAAAACAAAGCAGGAGAAAATAACCAAGGTGAGAGCCAAAACACAACTAAAAGCAAAACCTAATAGCTGATAGAGGGGAGTTGTCTAAGAGTGTTATAAATGAGATATAACTAATGTGAAACCATATGCAAGGTCCCACTAGGCATGCCAAAATATAGCTCCAAGAATATTAATGGAACCACCAGTGTTTGGTAGGGTGCTAAAACAAACCACTAAGAGGCTAAAAGGCTTAGGGCTTCTATGGGTTACAAGAGGTCTATAGTGGTTATGCAACATGAAGCTGAGATGAAACATCTTTAGTTAAATGAAGCTCAAACTGGTGAAAAAGAGACTGAGTCTATTGGTTATAGTCCTACCAATCTTGTTTTATTTTGAATGTGAGAAGGTGTCAATTACCATGTTGGGTCAAGGGAAGCTCCTGGGTCCTATGTTGTCTATGGTGTTCTATTACAAATGTGGCTTGCTCATGAGTGAGTTTAGGGATGAGACCTTGAATCCACAAAGATTGACATCCCAAGGGTAGGATATCAACCATGGATGCAATGAAATAAGAGAAACACATAATACAATAGAAAAGGAAAAACAATGGAGAACCCATAAGGATAATGACACAAAAACAAAGCAGGAGAAAATAACCAAGGTGAGAGCCAAAACACAAATAAAAGAAAAACCTAATAGCTGATAGAGGGGAGTTGTCTAAGAGAGTTCTAAATGAGATATAACTAATGTGAAACCATATGCAAGGTCCCACTAGGCATGCCAAAATATAGCTCCAAGAATATTAATGGAACCACCAGTGTTTGGTAGGGTGCTAAAACAAACCACTAAGAGGCTAGAAGGCTTAGGGCTTCTATGGATTACAGGAGGTCTATAGTGGTTATCCAATTTTATGACTTACACCAGGATATAGATAGACTTGTAAACTAGGTTGGGGCTAGTATGAATGAGTGTATAAAGTATGCAAGCACCTCTAGTAGATCTAACCACAGTAAATCAAGTAGTTAAGACTAGGCTATTAATTGCATAAACAAATAAAAAACAATAATACCAAATGGAGAGAGATAACAACTAAAATGTAAACCTAGAATCTAAGGTAATTTGAGGCCAAATGAAATACATTTTAATCAATAAAACATTTTCAAGCAAGGGTTCAAGAGCATGCCTATTCTAGATTGAGCTATCTTTCCAAATCAATACTACCCTTTTTTAGCAATGCAATGTTCTAGTTTAACAAGAGAGAAAAAATGTTTAAGTAAGGTTTCTAGTTTGTAATGAGCATGTATATTACTACTATGTAATGAGGAATGCTTCCAAAGAGAGTAATGGCATATAGGAAAGGAATATTTCAAGCAATTAAAGTATTCTTTAATCATTTATAGGTGCAACAAACTTCAGAAACTACTCTAAGCAATGCACAAAATAACTACTTTGGTAAAAAAAATCAAACCCTAGCATATATACTATGCAAATAATGGAGTTTCACTTTACATAAGAAAGTACCCTTAGATCAAGCTCAAAAAAGATGTGTAGATGTTCTACCAACTAGGAGTCCAAGCTAAAAAGCAATATATGAAGAAGACCAAGCTATGTGCAAGCTGAAGTCCAAGCCAAAATCCAAGAGCAAAGGAAGAGGTGAAGTGAGAACTTGGAATGGTGTAAGATCTCCAATTAAGTTCACAAATTAGGTGCAATGCCAAATGTAGAAGCTGTAAGTAAGCCATAAAGATGTAGGAATAACTAAGAGCAACAATAAACTCTCCAAGCAAATGTGTAGCAACATATGGGATCTTTTGTTACCAATCAAGCTCAAGAGTTCTAAGAATGAATCAAGAGAGATTCAAGAAGGCACAAGAGTCAAGAGAGGGAAGAAGAATCAATAGATAGGTTGGAGAGGTAAGAAAAGAGTCTCAAATAAATGAGAATGAGGCATATATCCCAACCCTAATTTTCCAAAATAACTAAAACTAGTCATTTTTGACCATTTGGGTTTATTTTGGCACTTTTGGGCACATTCTACCTAGGCCATAGCTTTGGTGAAGGAAATGTGTGGCCTGGGCCATGGGCTTCCTACACACAAGCCATGGCCTAGGTCAAACAAGGGCCTACGCTGGTTAACAGGATTTGAAATGCCCTAGGGGGCTCTAAAAGGGCCAATATGGACTAAGGATGTATGGGGGGTAAGAATATGATGCAAGAGAGTTCTAAGCAGGTGGTAGATGTCTCAAAGTGGGATGAATAGGGTTGGTAGTCTACACGTGAGTTGATGTGTAATCATAGGGAGGAGTAAGGTCATGGGAAGTACTATTACTTTACCATCCATGGTCATGACTTGAAATTCTAAAGTTAGGTACAAAAAACAATTCAAATGTGTAGTCAACCTATTATTGATGACATTGTGAGTACTCCCCAAGTCAATCAATGTTGTCAATCTCTATTTTTTAAATGAATTCAAATATCTTAAATGTTTTTATGGTGCTAATACATTAGAGAACATGGTAATATATTATCAAATGTGGATTTTGTGATGCTTCACCTCCTTTACTATCTCAACTTCATCTCCTTCTTCCTCTTTGGAAATTTAAATGTAGAGGAGTTTCATTTACAGACATTCATGTCCTCTATTGTATTTGTTATCATAGTTAAAACATAACCCTTTTACCTTTTTTTCTTCAATTTAATGAGACATTAATTTGGTGGTTATAAGAATGATGTGTGGGGGTGCTATAATATTTTACTCTTGGAAACGTTTGTCTTATGTTGGCTATAAGATTATTCTCCATCTCATGTGCCAAGATAATGGACTCATATACATGTATACACCTAATTTTGGTACAAGACCCTTTTTCATCATGTCTTTGTCATGATTGATCACACTTAGCCTATTTGTGTATATTTGGATCTTTTTAGACACTTTCTCTTCATAATGGACCCCCTTAAAACCTTGTTCAATAAATATTTTCTTATAAAATCCATATATCTATATTTTCTATATCAAGATCCTTTCATTCATCCTCAAGCTGGGTCGATCTCTATTTTGAGACTTTTAAAAACTTGATCATAATTGTGGGTCCATGATTCTCATATGACCATAATCATTGGTCCACAATTTTGGTCACTCTCACATTTTGTGGGTCCATTCAACTAAGATAATTTATTGTGCCATGAATATTTATTTTAAATATTTTATATGGTGAACTTGTTTGTGAATGTGTCTATTTAAGGCCTATATATACAAATGAACCTTAAGATATTTATGATCTCCTTTTATAAACACCTAATTTTGGTACTAGAATTATTATTTTAATGTTTTTGTGTTGATTTTTTCATGTGGATTAGTGGTTAGGATTAGGTTCTTATTAGTGTTGTTTTGTGTTCTTCTTCCTCTCTTTCTTCTCTATGTGGTACCATGTCTCTCCCATTCTTTTGTTTCTTCTTTTCTCTATTATATTTTTTAATTTGAGGTATCCTCTCCCCTTTTACTCTTCATCTATTGTTGTTTCCTTTGACAGGATAATAAAAATGGTCCATTGATCTTACCTTGGGTGGGATGGATGTGCTTGTTGATCTCATCCTTTCTATTTGTAGGCCCATCTACCTTTATATCTGTTCTCTTGATGTTTGGACCCATATTTTTCACTTGTTGCTTATTTCTTGGTTGAATTTTTTGTGCCAATAGGTCCCTAATTCAAACTATGGAGGTTTATAAATAAAAATAATCTAAGAGCATTATGATAAGAATAATCAAACATAATCACCATGGATTCATGTATCGACACACTTCATATTTGTTATATTTTGCTTACAATATTAATAAAAGAATATTTTTCACACTTTATACTAAATGAACAACATAGGTGAACATCATATATAGTGCATTAAATATTAGGAAGAGAATATGGAGGCCTCTTCTTTCCTCTTCTTTCACTCTTCCATTCACACTGTACAATAGCTATTTGAGGTATAGTTCTAGCATATGGGATATGTAGTTGCAATACCTTTTGTGGTTATCTAACCCAAGTAATTCTTCCCTTCTCTTTCTCTTACATTTTATGGAGATCTCGGTCAAAATTGTAGAAAATATCAAATTAGATATATTTTTCCCATCAAATAAAAAATATGTAGGTGTAGACATGTATACAATTCATCTAAAAAGTGACATAGGAAAAATTAGAATATGAAAGTGAGCATAGGATATGATGACACTCTAGGACATGAATGATGATTAAATTGTGTCAGTGATGATTCCACCCAAGGAAAGAATGATCTTGTTCTTTACATGATCAAAGGCTCAAATTTTGTACATAGCCATAAACTTGCAAAGCTTATAGCTACACTTAAAAATTCAAACATCATCAAGGTGTGACTAATCTAACTCTTTTACTTTTATATTATCCATTACTTATTTTTAAACTTCCAAATTGTCATTTTTACTATTTTTAGTCACTAAAGTAGATCTAAAAGTATTATTTTGCATGGATGAATGATATATCTTTTTATTTCATTAGTTTTATCTTATTTTTATTGATAAACATTTAACAAATGATCATCTAGATCTATCTAGATATCTTACAAGCTAAGTCTCTCATACACATTGGTCAAGTCTTCTCAAGAGGTCCATGCAACTATTAAGGAGCCTATATTTCCCTCACCATCTAATGAATTATTGTGCCTACACATCTTGTATCGAAAGAAGGTCATAATGAAGTATATACTTACATTATATTATCTAAGAGAGGAGATGAGGTCTATTCTCTCATTTGGGTTTGAAAATTTCTAAAAACATATATGCATGATTCACATAGGTGATCTATAAGTGTAAATGAATAACAAATCATGACATATGATCCCAGATCAATTAAACACAATGACACAAAGATTAGGTGGGAAAATATCCAAAAGAGGTAAAAAATCATAGTGATTATTCAATATTGAAACACCCCAATACATCAAATCCTTTTCTTCTCACTCCTTTTCAAAAAGATTCTTCACAAAAGATTTTAAGAATCAATGTGTTCGAATGAAATTTACCAAAGGTAAAATGTATTTAAATAATGGGTGTGGAGGTGGATTGTTGTAATTAATGGGTCCAACCTCTTTCCAAAGAACCAACAATAAAATATGTTTAATTTATTCACACAAGATTACCTCGTGTTAATAAATTAAATATATTTATTTAATAACCATATAGTTTAAGGGTAGAATCCCACTTAAAAATTATTTTTTCTAACACTCCCACTTAATGTTAAGTGGGGATAAAATCCATAGTCACCTCAAAGGAATTATACTATGTATATAATTGAAGGATTTAGAATCTGGTAAAGTAGCTCCCGGATGGGAAATTGCTTTCTTTCAATCCATTCTTGCAATACATTACATTTAAAAACCTTCATCATACCAAACATAGCCTTTTGAAATATAAGGAATTATAATCCATAAACTAATCGAAAGTAAGTTTATGATAGCATGATTATGAGACTACATCTCACCATTTCTCATGAATAATTAACCAATCATATTTAGAACCTTTTATAACATAAGGACTTCCATTACAAAGTATACTTTAATGTATTGGGGTATACAATTAAAACTTCCACATGAAGTTTACTCAAATCACAAAACTTCTACATGAAGTTTACAATGTTGTACAATGAGAAGTAAAGAGAAAAAGAAACACATTGCCATTAAGAAGTGGAATTGTCATGCACACTCCCCTTAATGGTAACTCTGAGAGGCCTAACATTACACAAAACTGACAAAACTTGGTAGCACCAAATGATTTTGTGAAGATATTTACCACTTGTTCATTCATAGGATAGAATTACAGAACAATATCACCATTAAGGAATTTCTATCAGATGAAATGTACATAAACTTCATTATGTTTAGTTCTTTAGTGTTGCTCTATATTTTTTGCTTGAACTGTACAACTTTGGTTATCACAATGAAGAATGGTACTATGAGAAAAATACAAATGAAGTTCTCCCAACAAACTTCACAGCCACATGGCTTCTTTTGTCACTTTCATAATACTTTTGTACTCTACTTCAGTACAAGAGATAGAGATAACAGGTTGCTTCTTGCTGCTCTAAGTGATAGCACCTGTACCAGACTTAAACACATATCTAGAAGTAGATTTATGATGTATAGTATCAATAACATGATCGACATCACAATAACCATATAATATTAAATTATCAATGGAATAATAAAATAAACCAAAATTAATTATTCTTTTGATATAACGAAGAATACATTTAGCTAGTTTCCAATGATCCAATTATGAATCTTGCATAAATCTAGAAGCAACACCAACAACATATGAAATATCTAGCCTAGTAATGGTTAGATAAATCAAACTAGCAATAAGTTATTTAAATAAAGTAGTGTTAGCTTTATACATGCATGTTTTGGATCAAGTTTAATACCAACTTAATTAGAAGTAGAAGAAGATTTACAATCAGGGATGTTAAACTTAACAAAAAGATTATGTGCATACTGAGATTGTGATACACCAACATAATATTTATCTTAAAATATAGTCATTCTTAAAAAATAATGCAGAATACCTAAATCAATCATTTCAAACATTTGATTTAGTTTATCCTTATATTTATGAATTAAACTAGTTATATTACCAATAATCAACATATAATACAATTAGAATCAAATGATTATTTTCAACTTTAACAAAGAGATTATTATCTGAATAAAAGTTAGAAAAACCTAATTCTTTGAAAAAAAATTTAGAATACCAGGCTCGAGTAGCTTCTTTTAAACCATACAAAGATTTTTTTAACTTGCATACATAATGTTCTTTATTAAGGTCAGTGAAACCTGTAGGCTAAGTCATGTAAATTTTTTCTTCTAAATCACTATTTATAAATGCATTCTTGTCACTAATTTGATGGATAACCCAACCATTTTAGGCTACAAAAACAATAAAAAGTCTAACAGTACTCATTTCTACTACAAGAGTAAAGGTTTCAACATAATCAATCTTGAGTTTTTGAGTGAACTCATGATTAACTAATCTAGCTTTAACTTTGTCAATTTTACTAATTGAATTATATTTAATCCTACAAAACCACATAAACTAAATATATATCTTTTTGGTGGAGGGATGAGATCCCAAGTCTATTTTTTAATTAAGGCATTATATTTAGCTTGCATAACAACATTCCATCTATCATCTTGACTGACTTCCTCAAAATATTGAGGTTCACATCTATACATAGTCATTAATGCATGATAAGAATGTTAACTTCTAGTTCATTTATTTAGGTTATCAATATTAAAATATTGGAGTAGAGATTTTGACCATTCAGGTATTTTAGATCAAACATGAAATTCAAGGGATTTCTTAGACAAGTTATCTAAAACTAGATCAACTTTTTCAAGAGCATCTATTTCATCATAAGTAGAAATATGAGTGTTAGGTTCATCAATAGAAAAATATTGAGGAGGTTCCATAGAGGGCTCACAAAAGAATTTTTTGAGAATAAGAATATTCCTATTCTTAATGATCTAATGTTTAGAAGAATCATACACTCTTAAACCTTTTGTCTTACCTCCATAACTTACAAAAAAACAAGAATAGGAAGTGGGATTGAGCTTCTTTCTTTTAACTTTATAAATAAAAATAGAAGCAGGACTATTAAAGATCCTAAGATGAGCCACACTAGGTTTCCTTTTAATCCACATTTATAAAAAGGTAGAAAAATGCAAAGCTTCTGTAGGTAACCTAATTAAAATATACACAATATTATTCATGGCTTTGGCCTATAAAAACTTAGAAGCATTTGCAGATTACAACATTGTTCTAGCCATTTCTATGATGGTACAATTTTTATTTTTAGTAATACCATTTTGTTGAGGGGAATATGAAGTTATTGATTCATTTAAATACCATAACTAATGTAAAAAAATCAAACTCTTTATTAATATATTCACCACCATTATAAGTTCTTAATCTCTTAATAGAAAAATTAGATGTATTTTCAAGACTAACTTTAAATTCATTGAATTTAGACAACACATTAGATTTCTTTTTAATGAAATATGACTAGATCATTCTAGTGTAATAATCAATAAATGTAACAAAATATAGAGAACCATTTATAGATACAATTTCAAGAGGTCCTATACTATCACTATGAATTAATTTTAAATTATGTGAGAAATTTGCATCTTGATTCTTGTGAAAAAGGTTAGTATATTGGTTACCACGTAAGCAACCCTCACAAGTTTTATGATGAGAGGGGATAGAATAAAGTTTAACACAAGATTATTTGTAGGTATATCATGTAGACTTCTAAATTTAACATGTCCTAATCTTTCATGCCTTAATTGAGATTCATTCTTACTATGCAATGAAAGAAAACATGTAGAAGAAGGAGAGAAGCTATACAACCCATTCTTTTAAACACCTTCAACAATCAAGGAACTCGATTGATTTTTAATGGACCAACTATCTATAAACAATGTTACAAATAAATTATTATTTTTAAGTTGAGAATAAGATAACAATTTTTTTTAAAGCTTAGGTAAATAGAAAACATCGTTAATAATAACATTTAAAAACTTTGCTTTTCCCTGTTTAGTTCTAAAAATAAATTATCTCTTAAGTAAATTTTTTTAGATATATCTTTAGAATCACACATAATATTAGATAATTAAGCCATATGGTGTGATGCACTACTATCTAAAATCCACTCATTTTCATTAAAAATAAATAAAGCAACATATAAAATAATAACATTCTAATCTTAATTGTAATTCTGATTAGGGTTTTGATTATTTTGATTAGATTTCTTTCCTTTGTTATTTTTATAAGATAAATTGTTGACTCTAACTTTTTTTTTATAATAATTTTCCCTTCTATGACCAAATTTATCACACATATTATAATTTTCATTAAACTTAGGTTTATGATTCTTAGTACCAGATTTCTTATTTTATTTTTACCTTTAGTAGAATTAGGGTTAGATTTGTAATATTTATTGTTATCAAAAACATTATTTAATATGAGAGGTGCCTGAGTGGCATTCTCTTTAGAATTAAAATTGGTCATAACTTACTCTTCTTGAATCAGGAGAGCAGACAAGGTGGTAAGGTTAGGGATATCTTACTTAGTTTGATACTTAAAATTCAAAATTGAAATTAAATTTATAAAATTTTCATGAATATTTTATTGAATTATAAAATAAATAAATTAATCCTAAATTAAATTATAATTACATACATCTAAATGAGCTTCAATGTTTTCAATTTTAGTAAGAAAATTAACAACATTTTCACCACCTTTCATAGGTGTAGTCAACAATTCAAAGATTAATTTAATATTTTTTGAGAGGTGAGTGCCCTCATGCATGGATTCAAGGAGTTTACAAGCATCACTAGGAGACTCCTGATTATCAATGTGGAGAAAGAATTCATCTTTAACACTTTGCAAGATAATGGACACAACTTACTATGCTTTTTAGTGAAATGCATTAGTAAGCTTAAGGGTCACATGTCATCCAGACAGGGTTTTTAAAATCTCAATGATAATATTTCATAACTTTCAAGCCATGAATTCAAGTTTAACTTAAATTTTCCATAAATTGTAGTTATTTTCATTAAGAATTTGGGATTTATCTAAGGATAAATGAGAAGTCATAACTTCCCTTTAAAAATGATAGTAAACAAATGCTTAAAATGAAACTTTTTTAGTATGAATTTTATATTTTTGATAGTAAAATAAATTTAAAGTGTAAATACACAATAATTGTTCAATTTAATGCTAAACAAAGCAAGAAAATTGTGAAATATTATGATAAAATAGTGTGTCATAAGTGTTGTAAAAAATACACTAATGTAAGGATAATTTAACAAATTAACCTTTTTTAAAAGAGTTTTTTCAATTATTTTATAAAATAAAGTGAATCAAACATGTAATTATACTTGATTACACAATTGATATGCCAATTAATATAAAAATTTAAATTAGAATTATACTAATCTAGGTGTCAAAAGAATTGCACTTAGAACAACCACCTAAACACTATTACTAAAAAAACTTGTAAAATTAATAGTGTAAGTATTAAAAACATAAAATTGACCTCATATATGCATTTATAAAGTTTCAAAACCTAAGGATTGACTGGTTACATGATTATGGTCGACTAGGTTTTGACTAGGTCAAATGTAAGAAAAATGATCAATTGGTCAAGGGTTTTACACATGAGAAGCTTCACACACAAACCAAAAATATTTACAAAGTAATTATTTTTCTAAATAAATTATTTTTTACCAAAAAATAACTTGGTTTAGAGGGTTTTAACTTAAGATCTCATTTTCACAATTGTCTTACAAAATAATAGTTACCAACTTCTCTACACTAAAATTTGAAACAATACATCAAGATTTTAATTTTAAATCTTATGTAAATGATTTTTTTTTAAATAAAAAATAATAATAATAAATAAATTTGCATGTAAAAACAACTTCAAATATTTTTTTAGGTAAAAAATAATTAGGAAGGTGGGGCCTCTCAATTTTTGTATGAAATATTAGAATTAAAAAATGAAGTATTTTTTAAATATTTCAAACTATAGTACCAACCTATGCAACATCCTTAGGTGGTAATGGTGTCTTTGTGGGATTTTAAAAACAATGCAGTAGCTTGTTTAAGCTTCCAAATCTCTTAAAAGTTTGGTAATCTTCTTGAAATTTCCTATTGATGCCAACCACAACTTTAAAAAAGTTTTTTCTACTAAAAAATTAATTTTTCAATCCACCAGTGTCGTATGACAGCACCCATGTGGTCGAGAAAAAATCTTAAAAGATTTAGAATGCCATATCAAGCTCTCAAATAGGTTTTTATTCACTAAAATTTGATAAACTAGATGTTAAAACACTAGAATGAGCGCTGAGGTGATCAAGAGAATAAAAAAACCATTTTCATGCATAGGTGTCATACGACAAAAGAAATGGTGCTCAGGATTGATTTTTTTTTAAAAATCCTTGAATGCTTTGAAAGAGGTTTGAGTTGCTTGAAAGGAAGTTGAATGCTTAAAATCTAAGAAGTCGGCCTCCTAGCTGATCAAATAAATTCTTCTACCTCTATGCCATATGACATAGAGCTAGGAATGATTTTGAAAAAAGATGATTAATATTGATAATAATGAATGCTCCAAGATCAATAATTTAACATCATGTTTCCAATTATCTAATCATGAAAATATCTAAATACATATATGCATGATTCACACAGGTGATCTAGAAGTGTAAATGAATAACAAAGTATAACATAATGATCCGAGATCAATTGAACATAGTGACACCTAGATAAAGTGGAAAAAACTCTAAAGGAGGTAAAAAACCCTCAATGATTATTCAATATTGAAACACACCAATACGTCAAATCCTCTTCTTATCACTCCTCAAATATCTTCTTCACAAAAGCTCGTAAGAATCAATGTGTTTGAATAATACCAAAGGTAAAATTTATTTAAATAATAGGGTGTGGAGGTGGATTGTTGTAACCAATAGGTCCAATCTCTCCCTAAGGAACCAACGGTAAAATATATTTAATTTATTCACATGAGATTACCTTGGGTTAAAAATTTAAATATATTTATTTATTAATCATATAATTTAAGGGTAAAATCTCACTTAAACATTATTTGTTCCAACATGGTTTGGATCATCACGAAGCACTAGAAATACATCGAACCTTGACTATGTGCATGGAAAATATATAGTTACGACCTTTATAGGTGCTTAAGTGAATAACCTTGCACACATTCTCTACTCTTGTAACATTGTGGAAAATTAGAGCTAAGTCAAAGAAGAACACAGTCAAAAGACAACACATATTAATTCTAAAAAGTGAATCTAGGAACACAATCATCAACCTCTACCAAATAATCCCAAAAAATTTTAGATCTAGAAATAAAAATTTACCATAACCATAATTGTCATAAACCTAATCAAGAGCTAATTTTAGCCCCTATTTTAATTATGGGTCCATGATTTTGGTCACCTTTTAGATTGTAGTTAGAATCTAGGATTTCAATCCAGTCAATCTTAAAAGCCTATTTCCAACATTAGAAGTTAAATATAGAGACCAAGTGTGTATCTTTCATTCATTTAACTCTTTCAATAACTCTTTAATTTTTTCTTTAGTACCAATCAGTCAAGATTTAATTCTTAATTTTATCCACTAGGGATTTCTGATTTACCGTAATTTATTTTGTTTATCTTAGATCTCCTTTGTGCACATTATTTTACTATCCCATAGTGGAATTTACCTTATTATCACTATTTTGTAAAATAATACAATGTGTGTATTAAATATGAGTATCTCATGATGAATGTTTTACTTGAGTCATACCAAGAACAAGTCATTCACGTTCTCTTCTGTAACCTTATCCACTCTCAATGATAGTGTTTGAAATTTTTGAATATAATCTCCATTTGGACCTATTTGTCATATCTTAGCTAATTGGTTCAAGTTCTTCTTTCTTAAAATACTACTATATTATGTTTATATCTCCTTCATGAATACTAACCAGATGATGATGAGAGTCTTCTTTTTATTTTGATCATAAAGCCAATGATACCAGATGAGTTATTCAGGTTCCAAATATAAGGATGCCAATGTTACCTTTTGTCCATAGAGAACATGATGTAACTAAGAAAATTATCCATTTGGGTGATCCAATTGAGTGGATCCTTTTAATAAAAATTATGCAAGTCCACCTTCAGTTTAAAGTTTCAAGACCTAAAAGTAGTATTAGTCATGTGTTGATGTGGCACTATATATGATATGGGACTAAATTCTACCAGAAATACACCATGAGCAACTAAAAAATTTGTTACTTGAATTTGGGGTTATAAAGCCAATGGTTATTATGTGATCTAGTCATTGAAGGCCTCTATGAGCTTATATATATTTTTTGTTTATTTGTTATGGTTGGGTCAATTTTAGTTATTTGCACTAGTATCCATACCATCCTCTATTTTTTTTAAATTTTCATCCAAAGGACACACTTTATCCCCAATATTAAGTGATTCCTAATCAAAAGTCCCACCCGATTGAATATCTAATTATGTTTCCTTTTTATTAGTCTTGACTAACATGTATGAATTCTTGGCTCTGCCTCTAGTTTGCAGCATTTCCTTGTAATGGCTTGGCTAGTGCAAAAGTTTATTTTCACCTTTGACCACATTTTGGCTAAAATATTTCTAAACATGGTTTTCCTCAAATCCAACATGTCACATAATATAATTTAATATTTTTTTGACCATTTTTTGAAAATTTAAGAAATTTTGAAAAGTTCTAACGAAATTCTGAAAGCCATAAAATAGTAACAATTTACCAAAAATTGATCACATAAAGCTAAAATTTATATTTTAGCCTCCTTGAGAAAATCCTTAGCTTCCCTAAAAAATCATGGAAAATTCACAACAATTTGTGAGATATGTAAGATTCTTAAAAATTAGGGTTTAAACCCAAATTAGGTAAAAAAAAGACTCACTTGCTTGAAAATTTTGAGTTTTAGTTCCCTTAATTACATTAATGTACCATAGAACCTTGCCAAAAATGATGCTCTAATACTGCTTGTAATGAAAATATTAAATCACATCAACATATCACAAAATAATAGTTAATATGAGCAAAACAACACATTCACTCACAATACTTAAGTAGGTTCACACACTAAAGTGAAATGAAGAGCATAATACTTGAATATAGAACTGAGCCACTTTAAGGGAGAAATTGCCTAAGTCCTTACAATAAGAATAGAATTATGATCACATGATGACTTATATCCTGATTTAGAAGGTGCTAAGATGCTCCCGAGAATGTTGTGGGGTGTGTCAGTCCCACCAAATGTGTCAAAAATAAAATAAAATTACAAGAGAGGTTAGGTCATTGTTAGTTCATTCAAAACAAAAAATTAACAAACATAACACCTCAAGCATAATCCCTCATATTTTACAAGGTCTAGGAGGATGCAAAAAAATAGAAAAAACATAACCAAATGTTATAACTTTCCCATGGATTCATTCTCCAGTACGTATTTAGGTTTGTTTGTGCTTGGATTGTAGAGCTAGGAGTCTTTATCGATGTCATTTGTTCATTTTGATGGAATTTCCCATTGTCTATGAGTGGTTTGGTTTAAGAGTTTAAGAAATGTTTGAAGCTTTTCAATGGATTTATATAGATTTTCTTTGCATAAAAAAGCTTGATATTCCTAGAGGGATCATCCTCTATTTATATCTTGATCAAATAAATTATAGTCATTTTATGTTAATCAAGATGATTGGCTAAAAATCAGTTCAATTTGAGTACTTAATGCAATTAAATTTTGGAAAGAGTTTGCATTTAATGAGGCATGGCTTCTAAATTCTAATATTTTTTTGTATTTATGATAGTGTTTGACAACTTTTTGGGTGATGTCATAATTTAGATATTTGTTGAATATTTGGATATTACATAATTTATAAATTAGCCAATTTATATGGATTTTTTGTTTAGCCATTTGATTTAGTTAGATAGGTTAATTAATCCATATTAGCTTCCATGTGATTTATGCAATATCAGAATTTGACTATTTGCTCTAGCTAATTGTCCTAGAACATTGTGTAAAAATTAATAATTTGGCTCTGAGTGAATTAGATGACATTGACATTTGGTTACAGTGTATTACCCCAATCAGGGATGCCCCAATATTTTTTAAAATACACACGTCAAGTGTACAATTAAATTTGGGTATTTCTATGACTTGCACATTATTGCAAGAAATGATTCAAATTATGATTTTTACATGAGTGTGGTAAACATTGAATGTCTACAGTTTGCCTTAGGCCAATAGAAGATGAAATAGGTGATTATGAAAAACTTGAGTTGAAATAAAGATACTTTTGTGTTGTGTTATCAATCAACAAAGAAGGATATTATTCTTTTGAGGAATGGGCCTCACTTGAAAAAGTTGATGAAGGTACTGCATGCCTCATAATAACAAGCTTTGGATGTCTTTTTATAGGTTTGTCAACACAAGTGTTTTGTGGTCACTTCTTCTTATTCAAATCCTCATCATTCTCACCACTTTTTTCTTTACTCAATCACATAATTTTTGTATACACCTTAGTGACAAATTATTGAGTATCATGTGTTACTTTTAATTATGTCTAACTTTTCAAAGATACAAAATCCTTCGAGCTTCCTATAGTTGTATACTCAACCAATTTATTTTTTAAACCAAGTCCTTGATAATTAGAAAATAAATTTGGTACATTCATTAAAATCAAATGATTCTTTGATTGACCAGTCAATTAGTGATAAAGGTTATGATGCACTTTATCAAAAAGAGGATCTATCATATTTGATCCATCATCAATTATCCCTTGAGTTACCCATTCCAATATAAATGCTTTCATTTTCTCCATGGTCATTCTTAAATAAAATCTTTTTTAACCTCAAATTTATCCTCAAAATATTCCCAATAGTCTTCAGGTTCTTGGATATGCAAAACTGGGACCAAGATTGAGATTATTCTTCACAAAATCCTCACCGTCAAAGGGAAATCTCTTTGTATGATTTTTTTTGGAAATCAATCATGGATTTCTCAATTTTAAATTCACCCCGAGTCAATTTGTACATGTATTAACTCAAGACAATAGGAAATTAACTTCCTCCTACATATTTCTCGTTACACTTTTTGTGAACCTTACTTAATTGTAAGCCAAGTTAAATAAGAATGATCTTATCACTTTCATATTTTGTCAATTTATTTGGTATACTAGGAAACACTCTAAATTTGATATATGTGAATCTAGGAAATTGAATGAAATAATTTACATATTTCCTAACAAAGGTAGCAACTCTTTTTGAGATATGTGTTGTGTTTCCCTCTGGATCCCTCATAACTAACATATTGAAATCATCATTAACTATTCTGAAATGTATTTTGCTTTGTTCATGAGTAAGTTATGGTAATTTATCATATAAAATATTTTATGGGAAGTCTTTCCCTTCCACATTTATTATTGGCTATTGTCTCAAGTCAATAGTATAATATACCAAGTATGAGGTCATGTAGAATGATTGGGTTGATTTGAGTCATGTTAAATGGTCATGTAGATTGTCACTAATTACTTCTTCCCAATCAATGATTTTTTTTTCACACACAAATAATGTTGTTGAAGAGACACATCCAGTCAAAGAAAAACCAAGTGTTTGAGTTACCCATAACTCTATTCAATAGAGTTATGATGTTAGACAATTCTTAATGTGATTATCCCCTATTCAAGACATTAGGAAACTTTGATGGCCCTCTTCTTTTCTTCCTAATCCAGGCTTGGTTGATCACGTTCAAACATTTGTCATTGTTTTGGTCCCAGTAGTTCAATGTAATAATACTATTTATATCTATTATTTCATCATGAGTTAGAATACCAAAATTTGCATTGATTGATTGGCTATCAATATATTATTGGCATATTTTATCTATCTCTTATTTAGGTCATAATATTTATCATAAGCCATGACCAAATATACACATTGAACAGATGTGGGGAAGCACACAACATGTGTACGTCCAATGTAAAAATGCATTGTCTTAGTACAATTTTTTCCCCATCTGCCATCCTTATACTAAATGTCTATATGTCCTATTTCACTATTTACGATCTCAAATTTTTTTGTCTCAAGGATGGAAATAGGTTCGTAGCCCATGTATTTTAATTTTATTTTGGTATAAGAGGATATGCACAATGCAGTCTTGACTAGCAATCTCAAGGTTCTAATGGCAATGTTGAGAGGCAAGAAGTGTTTATGTGAGTATGGGATTTGGTCACAATGGTTATAAAAGTGTTGAAAAACTACCTTTAGGACCTTTTGAAGACCACATTTGATCAAACTAGAGTTTTTAGGTACCTACAACACTTAAAAAACCTAAAATGTGGAAATTCACACAATGGAAAGCTTGAATTTTATGGGTAAGGTTGTAGTTCACTTAGAAGATGCAAACTCCTAAGATGATAAGAATGGATGGGATAAAAATGGTGGGAAATGAAGAAAATTAAAGAGAGAATGAATACAACAATGTAGATAGTAAATGTGCTAAAAATAAAATAAAGTGTGTGAAATAAAATGGAAATGGAAAGTGGGAGATTTACCAACCTAAAAAAAAATTAAGATCAAAGGATGTTGAGCAAAAATGTGGAAGTTTGAAGTTATGGATGTTGAGGATCATGATAGTATATTAGTTCATAACATTTGTGAACAAATATAACTTTCAATCTCATTTATATTATTTGATCAATGTTTTATGATTTCAAAAAAATACATCCTGTTCAAATAAGGAGTTTAGGATATCGATGGCACTGATTAAAAACCTTTTCATTTTTTAATATGTTGCAATTTTTTTTGGGGATTAGTGGTTTTCATGGATTTTGATTACCTAGTTTACCATTGATATCTTCCTTAACTTCCCCAAAATCTTGAAATTTCTAAGACTACTGAAAGACATTTTTATTCATAGGCTTTGTTGGCACTTCAAAAAAATTTAGATAGTTTAGATATTTGAAGCATTAATGACATCTTTTAAGTTTTTTAGGGGATTTGAAAATGCAAAAAATTATTTTTAATACTATAAAACTTTGGGACTTGATAATTTTGGGGATTTATGGAATTTCAAATATTTTATGTATTTGGAGAACTTAGGAAAGTTCCCAAGGTGCTCAAAAGTCTCAAAGTTCCAGAAAGAAAAGAGAAGTCTAAAAATAGACTAAGTGTCAATAATGAGAATTTATCAATTAGACTTGGTCTATGTATAAGTGTAAAAATTAGGTAGTTTAGAGAACTCAATTTTGGTGACAAAATTACCAAAAATTGAATAAAATTTCTCACATAATTAGGAAATATGAGATCAAACTTTTAGAGGCTAATACACTTAAATATGGGACTACTTCCCTACTATAGTGGATCTAAATATAAATATACAACAACATTCAAGTCTAAAGATAATGATGTTACTTCTCAAACTGATAATGAGATCTAGAATGTAGTCAAATGCAATAACTCAACCACTTAATAGACTTTTCCTTCCCCCACAAGACTGAAGACAATTTATATAGTTAGATGAAAATCCTCACCAAGTGCTTAAATGATTGCCTGAATGCAATATGATATCTTTACTTCCACCTTAAGAGTTTGAATCATCTTGGCCTTTATCTAAGAACTAAGAATCTAATTCATATTTTGATTATCATATAACTTTTGGTCATTCTACAAATAAATGCTTTTATTAAGGCATACTATTCAAGACTTACTTGATAATAATAAAAATGCAGGTAAAAGGACACAATAATATTTTTAAAGAATCAGTTGCTTAACCAAATCATGATTTGAAAGTTTGTACCAAACAAATTACAAATCATGTTACTTAAAACAATAAAAGTTGAGATGGTGTTCATATGATAGCTCAAAATTAGTCTTCATCAGTTTCTAATGCTCATCCTCTAGATATGTTCATAGGTGTGGCAACAAAATCATAGAAGGAGCCTCCACCATTTAAATTATACGACCACGAGGTTTTACACAAAAATTATAATAGTGGACCAATATTTATATGGGTTTTCATTGATAAACATTTGAGGATAATAGAAGGCATTATGGTTGATAATGGTTAAATTATAAACATGTGTATAATGTAGTTTCTCACTAGTTGTGGATTTACTCAAAAGGATTTATATAGTACAATCACTATTATTAAATGATTTGATAGTATTACTTTGAAACCACTTGGGGGTATCACACTACCCATTACCATATGTTTTGAGACCATTTTAGTGTGGTTTTGTGTAGTGTCAGATAGTGGGACATATGAGGTATTGCTTGGACACATATGGATCAATCAAATAAAATTAATCACAGACACATTAGAATAGTGTTTAAAGTTTGTGTATGATATTAAATTGATTACTATCTAATGTTCTTATTATGATTAATCAATAAAAGCTCCATATAAGGTATTTCCCAAAGCACTATAAAAATAAAAAATCACAAAATCTCAAACAAAAACATCTACAATTTAACTATCTACTCATCTATGCAATAAGGTGGTCTTATCACAATATCTTATGCCTATTAAATATGAAGTGCCTATCAAGTTTAAAACTATAAAAACCACCATTCATACTAAGAAAAATTATCATTTACAAAAAGAAAAATAATAATCATAATTATATGCAACCATAATGAATATAATATAAATGATAGTGATAGTTACCATACAACTTATTATTATATTGACGATGATAAATTGAAATTATTAGATTTGTGCTCCTTAAGACATCCATATCTTGAATATGATGATAAGATGGCATATTTATATGCACAGTACAGTCACATGGATGATTATATAGATGGTTTTGTTAATTAGCATTTCTTGCTAACCTCACGTGCTTGAAATGAACAATCTATTGTACATAGTTTTTTATTTTTTATTTCTTCTATTTGGTGTGTATATACCATATTTTATCTCTTGTTTCATGTTTTATACACATAAATTTGGTGTAAGACAATTGGAACTATCATTTTTGACATATCTTTGACATACATGACTTGTGCGTGCACATTTGACTCATACAAACCCTTATCTCTATGAAATTACTTATCTATTATCTTGGCCAACCTAATTTAATATCATTGATATCCAAGATCTCCCTAGTATGTACCATAATTACCTAACATCCTAAGAAAATTATCACCATATTCTAGGTACCGAATTTTTCATCTCTAGATAATGTTGTCAATAATCAAATATTCATAGCTATTGCAAGCATCTGCCTCTGTTGGCAATATACAACGAATTCCAAAAACTATTTTTAAATTTGAAAAATCACCCTTTCTTTGATATATACATGTTTTATATATCATTTACGGGGTTAAATATCAAAGGGTTATATATAAATCTGAATCAATCCTAAATCTATATCTACCTTACACTATATGGCATTCCTCTTGGATAAAACATAATTGAGCATTGAGAAATCTATTTAAAAATTATTGAGACATTACCAAAAAGGCATACACATCATAAACCCTCAAAATAACAACCACAAATCCAAGTATTAATATAAATCACAAGATGAAAGTTGCATGACATACCATTTCACTTCCTCTATTTTTTCTGTGTTTTACTTTACTACAAATCAATGATACCAACCATGTAACAATGATATCGCTCTTGAGTTATTTTTGTCTCTATATGTTTTTAATAAAATGATGGGATTTCCCTGGTAAATTATGGTATCACACTACATAATAGTGGGATCAATCTGTTGCATTGGAGCTGTAAAATGGTGAGATCACAAACCATAAAAATGAAAATGACCTAAAAAAATATGGGATTACTAAGGTAACCTTGTATATTTTTTATTTCCTATAATTTTATAATATCAGCGGGAATGTCCTACTAACTGATGATATCACCCTGTTAATTGATGGAATCACTACTATGTTCTTTGTTTTGTCTCTCTATAGAATGATGGGATCGCCTTGCTAAATAATGGGATCAATTTGTTAAATGGTAGGATCACCTTGTATAATTATCCCACAAGATAAATAATCAGCTTATCAAATTCCCTCACTTTTCAAAGACCACATTTCACACTCTTAACTTATTTATTGCAAGTTACACTAGCCAAATAAATGGATTTATTGCCAAACTAAGCCTTTTTTTCAATCACATTTCATTTTAGTGCTTAATCAAAGAACCAACACTTCTATTTAGTGTTCTAAGAAAAATTTCTTTCATTCTTGCTTTGCTTGCATGTTTGATTTGATTTATTTTTTGTAATCCATCATGCCTATGCTCTCCTCTTTCCCCCTTTAGGGACCCTAGGTGATCTAAAAACACATAATTTATTATTATCCTATTTATTCTTTGTTGACTATGTAGGGTGGATTTCATCTCCTTCTCACACATTCTTAGGATGCAGTGCCAAGGGTTTCATCTCCTAGCATATGTACCAATATTTTACATTTGATGGGGGATATAATTGAGGGTAGTTATCATTAAGAGAAGAGAAAAATTCCCCATAAAAAGTTTTGTGATAGCAAGGGGTCTAACTGTAACGCTACACTATCAGACCTCACCCTTAGAGTTTGAATTGTTGGTAGCACTTCATTGAGACCTTTAAGACTAAAGTGATTAAGAGGGTCTAAACCCTCTTATGAATTTACAAGTATTTATTCTTATTCGATGGATTTTGAGCCTCACGTACTGTAAGGTATATCAAAGACCATTTAGAAAATCCATGTCAAAATTTTAGATTAAGACCTCCAGTTATAAAAATAACTTATAGTTTGAGGGAAACTAATCTACCCTAAGATTTCACAGTGTACCACTTGATAGTGAGGATTGCATGCAAATAATGTATCACCACTTCATGTAAGGTAATTATGTGGACTATAGTTGTGATACACACACATTCTTCCACTAAGGATAGGGTTTGATCTGAATGTGTGTTATGTATTGTTTGTCCTCCTATATTCATGTTGTATGACACACCTTACATGTCAAACATTTATCCAAAAGTCCTATGTCCAAAACATTTTCTTTTTTAGACTCACATGGTAAGCCATTATTCTATCTAGTTTTCTTGTCATCTTTATTCCCTTCTAAAGTGTTACATTATCCATTTGGTATGATAATTTGTCCCCATTATCCCATTACTCTATCCATTTCAAAAAAATTCTTAATCAAGTTCATTTAAACTAATATTTATTTCTCATTTAAATCTTAATCAGTTTTAGTTTCAAACAATTTCCAATTTCAATCTCAAATCAAAATTCAATTTCAAATCAATTTCAATTTCAATTTAAATTATAATTTTTTTAAAGTCAACTAAGGTCAAATTTTAAAAAGCCAATCAAAGCCAAATTTTAAAAGTTAGTTAAAGACAACTTTAAGTCAACTAAAGTCAACTTTGAAACTCAAATCAATTTTAAAAGTCAAACTTGAACCAAACTCAAGGGTTATATCAAAACAACCCATTTTTTTGATTTCAAGGTCAAATTTGGTCGAAATACATTCAAGAACTCATTCTTGGCCTTCCAAACAATTCACTCTAATTCAAAATCACTCACTGTTCTATCTATACTATCTACTTTGACAAAATCAAAATTGAATGTTCTACTTTGATCACAGATAAATCCAACACTATTTCAAGTCACAATCGGGCTTCATCTTGTTTCTCCAATTCATAAATCTACTTTGAAATTATTAACACCAAATATTGCATATGCTTGTATTCGATTAATTCAAAATTTAGTACAAGGCCATTAGTTTTAAAATGCTTAGATACATAATAAGTGGAGCTATGTATAAGACTAATTTTAATGGAGAATGATTTTATGATCTATTTGGGTCTTTCTAGGACAATGAAAACCAAGAAGAGGAGTTGTATCCACCTATGTATGATGAAGTAACACTCAAAATATAAGATATATAAATCCATGTACAAATAGAGGAGATACCACCTGAGTTAACTTTCACTCATGGATAAGCCCTTGCATGAATATCTATCAAAGTTCCATAATCATCAAGCAAAGGAAAGGGATAACTTATAGATCCCCTCCAAAATAGCCAACTTCTTATTGCATAATTACAATAGGATAGCCAAATATGGATTTAGTGGCTGCTATCTTGGCCCTACTTCTTTGAAAAAACCTATATTTATGGATCAAAACCCATCCATTGAGAAAAAACAATGAGATCCTTTAGATACTCTTCCATTAAGTGTAGATGCTTCTATGGTTCTCAAACAAATTCCTCTCGTGGATCCATTACTACAAGCTACCACTCCACCATAGGTACTCCCAAATTTGCATCAATTTCTTCCTGGTTCTCAATACCTTCTTCTTATTTCCCAACAAGTCCCTTCCTCTAGCTTATAACAATAAGTTTCCAATAATTCCCAACAACCTACTTCCTCTAATTTCTAACAAGTTGCCAATAATTCCCAATTTATGGCTTCTAGTTCGTAACAAATTCTTTCAAACTCTCAACAATTTGTGTGTAGTTCAAAATAGGTTCCTTTGAAACCTCAACAAGTTCGTCTTAACACCCATTCTACTTCTAGTTTGTAACATGTTGCTAACAACCCCCCATCATAAAAAACTAAAGACAATCTGTAACAACAAGCTAAAATTATTCCACCTTAGTAGTGGATTGTGATTAATGGTCAACAGGTTCTTGTTAATCCATAATTTTTCCCTTCCACTCAATAAATTACCACTTTCTAACAAGTTCCTTTGCATCAAGGCCCTACTTTTCAAAAATAAGCTCTATTATATTGACAATAAGTTCCTCTAACCCAACAACATGTTGTTAATCCACCTCCTAATTTTAGTCAATATCAATAAATACCCTACAACATTATAATCTTAGTTATAGGTGGAACAACCCCAATAACTCATCCTAAAGGGTATCCATTCCAACTCATTTTAATCTCAATTAACCCATCTATCCTAAGCAAGCTAATCCCCCTTTCAATAATAAAAAAAAAAGCTTTCACCTTCCTATAATGCTCCCACTCTCTAAGAGTTTTAGGAAATAAAAGACGTCATTCTAGGGATCTAAGTAGGACATCAAGGCAATAAGTACAAATTTTATGAGACATGTTTATATCCATTTGATATGATATTTCTCCAAGAAAGCTTCCCCTCTCATTTTGAGGTTTCAAATTTTGACAAATACTAGGGAAATGGTGATCCTATAGAGTACCTAAAGGAGTTCTTTGTGGCTTGTCAAGAAGTATCCTATAGTATCATATATATACTTCACCTATTCTCACATAGTTTGGGTGGACAAGATTTAAAATGGTTTTTGCATTTGCCAAAAGGATCCATTGTCAATTTTGATGATTTATCTAAAATATTTATGAAGCACTTCTCATACAACATAGATCACGAGTTGACCATGGTTGAATTATGTAGTGCTAAACAACATGGTAGGGAATTGTTTTTTCTTACCTATAACGGTGGATAAGCTTAACCAGTCACTTTCTTTTTAATCTTTTTAATAAACAACCAACAAATATTTTCACTTCTAATTTAAATTCAGAGGTGGCTCATAATTTGAGACTCCATTATGCTAACACATTTGAGGATATTATAGATAAATGGGTGCATATAGAGAAAGGACTTATCAACAAAGGCCTAGTTAAAAACTATTCTCAAAATCAGGCACAAGCTCAAGCTATACCATAGGGACATGCTAGTATATTTGAGAAGCTCAAAGCCATTTATAAAAACAAAAATGTTATAGGAAATAGAGTGACAAAATCTAGACATGTGTAGATGGTGTAACCACCTCCTATTTTGAATGCTCCATCTACTCCAACATTAGATTACAAAGACCACTTCCTAAAATGAATCAATATTAGAACATATTCTTTAACAATCTTGATGAAACTATTGAGGCAGTGTTTTAGAAGTTAGTGGTGGCTAACATGGTCATTTGGCCAACTCTAAAATCTTTTCTAGAAGACTAACCAAAACCTCAACTGTATATAGATAAGGAGTATTTTGATTTGTATCATGTCAAAGGGCATGGTATTTATAGATGTGTGTACTTAAGGCACTTCCTTTAGGATTTGTTAGAGTGAGGCAACATCGAGTTGGATAATGTTGTTTCTATATCTAATAAAAACTTATGTATCTACAAAGTCCTATTTCTAAAACACAACTCTAATAATCATTATGGTTCTTTGACTCCGATGGGTTACTATCCCAGGTCCTATATTGTATTCTTATAATTCAAGTAACCTTTCCCCACCTCTAATTATGTCATTACAACTTGATGCCTGAAGGTTATGCTTCAAGTTAATTTACCTTATTCCAATATTAATTTCATTCTCAACACCTTGCCTTCAAAGGTCAAACCTTCATCAAAAAATAATCCTATACAAGGCTCTTTACCTTCTATAGACAAACCATCTCACCCTTCAGTTGAGAAGCAATTTGATCTTGGTGAATAATTAAACAAAACTCCTATACATATTTATATCTTAGATCTCTTGCATATATTAGAAGTTGACAAGATTATATTGTATGACCTTTTTCAACAGTCTAAGGTACCAAATGACATTGAACCAACCACATTCCAAACACTTATGGGGCATTTATCCCCATGTCAACAACTTATATTTTACAAATTGACATGTCATCCCTTGGTCCCCTTCATAGCAATCATCATCATATTAAATCCATTATAAACTGCCACAAGATTAAGAGGGTTCTCATTGATAATGATTTAGGCCTCAATATAGCCTTTTTGAAACTGATAAACTCTTGGGGTATACTTTAGTTGATTTAAAACTTGACATTATTACTATCAAGGCATATGATAATGTATAATGGGATTCACATGGCACTATTTTCTTATCATTCATTGTTGGGCCTATCACCGATGATATCCTTTGCCATGTCATCAACATTGAACTACATTATAATTTGTTTCTTGGACACCCTTGGATCCATGAAGTATGCATAGTTCCTTGTACCCTTTACCAATGCCTCAAAATTCTCCATTGTCACTATTCCTGGTGACTTATAACCATATCGATATTGTAAGCATTTGGAAGCCAAATACATTCAATATAACTATTATCCTAATACTAAGTGTGCTCTAAGGATAAATATCCTAAATCTCCCCAATCTAATTAAACTGATATAAGTGACCTTGCATCCACTTAATTCAATCCACTTACCTAGATTTCTTCCCACTTCACTATTGAAGATAAGGGCATTAGTGTCTATAACATCAAGGATGCAGTCCAAATTGCCAAATTATAGAAGTCTCCTAAGTCCCATGGTAGATCCAATATTACTAGAACCCAAGATAGGCCTAACATGACATGGCACAAAAATACTAGGTCTCATCCCAAGGGCCCTCTTGTATTATCAAGAAGAGTTCACCAGATCAAGATCAACCTAGTAATTCCAAGGATTCTTGGTTGTTCAATAATGACTTCAACTCTTATTATCAGAGTGTCAAGTATCTCATTCCTAATAAGATATTAGATCATCAAGATTATAAAGGGAAAGGCTTGGGGCCAAATCAAAAGTGTATTATTGACCCTGTGCCTGCTACCACACATAAAGGTAGTTGAGGTATTAGATACAAACTACCCAGGGATGACTCCATTATTAAAAGTGACACTACTTTAGTGTTTAACGAAGATGATCCTGGTAGCAATGCAGAGTCCTATTATAGTATCTATGATGAGCTCACCAATACAAACCTATTCGATACTAATTATATTCTCACTATCACTTTTTTTCCTAAAATTCCTCTTATCCTCTATTACCCTGAACTAATTAACTATACCATTTGATGATTTCCATATGAAGAAGCATTATCAAAATTCCTTGGTCTCAAGGATGGTCTATCGATTGGGGATCACAAACAAAGCTTTGAGATCACATTAGAACTTGTCACCTACTTTGAAGAGTAGGTGAAATACCTTGGTAAAAATGTATAAGAAAAATAAAATCAAACATTGGGGTCCTCTAGTGAAAACCTCTCTGAGGCACTTTTGGACCAAAAAAAAGTAAAGAAAAAGACAGGTCCCTTGGTGAAAACCTATTTCAAGTGCCATTGAATGGGGAAGTTTACCTTTATCCTCAGGAAGCTTAGAGTTCTATAGGTTCACATCTTACCTTTGGATAAGATATTAGTGCATAAGAACAAAGGTTATTTGAGTAGTTACTTCAAGACTTTCCAAAAACATTTGTCCATTAGTCATTACCTAAAATAAACAATTTAGATTTTGCTTACATGGGTGGACTCGATGGTCTATAATTTCATGAATAAGATCAATTTCCCTTTGTACCTACTTTATTAGAAGATTATTTGACACTGTTAGTGGAAGATACCATAAAGGACAATATTGGCATAATAGATGATCCCAAAATGATTAAACTTAGTGCACCCCTCACTGTAGAGGAGTGTGACTTCATCATTGCCATTCTTCAACAGTTTATTGACATATTCGCATGGAATTACATGGATATGTTGGGGTTGGTTCCATCTCTAGGTGTACACCATCTTGTTGTATACCTAGATGCCAAGCCTATTAAGTAAAAAATGTGGAAAATGCATCTGTGGATTACCATCCTAGTCAAGAAAGAGATAGAAAAGTTATTGTGGGTTGGATTTATCTGACCAATCAATTATTCTAAATGGATATGTAATAATTTCCTAGTTAGTAAGAAACCAAAATTCATTCATCTATGTACTAATTTTAGGGACATCAACAAATCATACCCCAAAGATGATTTTCCATTACCAAACATCAAAATGCTTTTATATTCAATGAAAGTTATGAAATGCTATCCCTCATGGATGGATTTTTAGGATAGAACCAGATCAAGATTGCACCAGAGGATCAATACAAAATAATTTTCACCACTCCATGGGTAAAATTTTATTATCAAGTCATGTGATTTGTCTTGAAAAATGTTGGTGACACATACCAATGTGCCATGACTATCATCTTCCATGACATGATGCATGATATTGTTGAAGATTATGTTGTTGATATTCTAGGAAAGTAAAAAACAACAACTGCATCTAAATAAGTTATACGGAGGATCTTTGAGATACTTTGTGAATATAATGTGCACCTCAACCCAAATAAATGTGTTTTTGGAGTCACATCAAGAAAATGTTTAGGCTTTATTGTATCTTGCCACAAAATTGAAGTCAATCTAACCAAGGTGAAGAATATCACAAAAATGCCTCCCCCTTATAATCTAAAATAACTCCATAGTTTGTAAGGCAAAATCAAATCTATTTATCACTTCATTTCAAAACTTGTCAATCATTTCCATCCTTTCACTCATATTTTGAAGAAAGGCACCACCTTTCAATGGAATTTTGAATATCAAGAGGCATTTAAGAAATTAAAGACGTACTTGGAAAACCCACCAGTTTTGGTCCTGCCAACACTAGGTAAGTCCTTATTGTTCTATATCTTAGTAACTAAGCATGCCTTGGGGGAACTCTTGGCCCAACATGATGACCATGGTAAAGAAAGTGTACTCTGCTATCTAAGCAAGACACTAGTCACCTATGAACAAAACTATTCCCTGATTGAGAAGGCATTCCTAGTGTTGGTATTTGCATCATATAAACTATGTCATTATATTCTAAACAACAAAACCATTATCATTTCTAAGGTTGAATCCCTCAACCATCTCCTTTCCAAGGCAACATTGATAGGTCATCTGGTTAAATGGATCATTCTCCTTAGTGAGTTTGACATTGAATAAACTAATCAGAAAGTCATTAAATGGAAATTACTTGTAGATGCACCTTTGTTAAATGTCAATCCTCTAACCATGCATTTCCCAAATGATTCTATCTTCACTCTTGAAGAATCATGTCAATATAATCTATACTTTTATGGTCCTTTCATGACTTGTGGTTTAAGGTTTGGTATTTTGTTCATTACACCATAGGGGGATCTCATTACAAAGTCATTCCAAATTACTTTCCCATGCACCAATAATATTTTAGAATACAAGGCACTTATTGTAGGGATTTACCTGGTAGTACAATAGAACATTCAACAATTAATTATCTAAAATGATTCATAACTTATCGTCAATTAGGTTATATATCAATACCAAACAAGGGATGACAAGCTCGTGCCCTATAAAATCATGGTTGATAATCTTAAACAACACTTTGATTATATCCAATTTGAGAAAATATGTAGGGATAATAATAGATCAACCGATGCCATAGACAAAATTAGGTATTTAATAGAGATATCTTCTAATGCATATAAATATCAATGTCTTATCAAAACCTTCTCATTCTATCTTATAATCATCTAGATATTGAAATGGTATGTGATATTAGTAATCATGATTCCCCTTGGTACCAAGATGTATATGCCTATATCCATGACCTCATTCTCCCCATTGGCCTAACATGAAACTAAAAAAGGTATTTTATTTAGAATGCATCTTGATGTAATTTAGTTGTTGGTAAACTCTATTGTAGAGGCTATGATGGGATGTTGATTCGGTGTTTAAACTCAAGTGACTCCACATTAACACTTAAGGATATGCATAAGGGAATTTGTGTGGCCCATAAAATTAAAATGGTCCTTGCTAAGAACATCTTTATAATAGGATATTATTGGCCCATAATGGAATAAAATGCATGTGATTATGTAAAAAAATGCCTTACTTGCCAAAAACATGGTGATTTAATTCATGTTCCCTCATGATTGCTTCACCCTATTAATTCTCCTTGGCCATTTCCTTCATGGGGAATCGATCTCATTGGCAAGATAAACCCCACTCCTTCAAATGCAAGCATATCTTAACTTCCACTAAGTACTTCACTAAGGGGATTAAGGCAATCCCTCTCACTTACATAACTGGCAAGCAAAATTCTAAATTCATCCTAAACCACCTCATCTTATGACATGGAATTTCCTCTTCCATTATATGTGACAATGAAAATTAATTTAAGAATAAGGATGTGAAAAATCTATGTATAAAATTCCTTATTAAACACCAATGGTATATGCCCTATTACCCCTAAGGTAATGGCCAAGCTAGAGCATCTAATAAAACCATTATCAAAATCCTCAATAATATTGTTAACAAAGCTGGTCAAGATTGGCACTTGCAATTATTTCTTACCCTCTAGGTCTAAATACCAATACACACATACAAAAGCAACACTCTAATCCTTAGTGTTTGGCTCAAAATCCGTTTTGTCAATTGAGATTGAGTTGCCCTCCCTCTATATTTCATTGTAGGGTATAATTGATGATAGATTATAGAGTGGTCATACTTCAAAGCTATAACTCTTAGATGAGAAACAACTAGCCACATTAAGTCATCTCGAATCATATCAGAAGTGGCTACATCATAGTTATAATAAGTGCATCATTCCATGTGAGTTTGAAGTGGGAGATCTTGTATTGAAAGAGAATCATAAAAATACCAATGTCAAACATGAGAAGAAAAGTAAATTTGAGCCAAATTGGCTAGGTTATTTCATTATCACTGCAAACTATGGTTCTAGGGCTTATAAGTTGTCTACATCAGAAGGAGATGAGCTAACTGAGCCTACAAACACTATGCATCTCAAGTGTTTTTATATTTGACTTGATTGAACATTATATTGAGAGCCCTATCTTGGAGGCATTTGATTCGTATCTTTTCCTATTTCCCCTTCCTTTATATTTCCATGCTTAAATCTAAAGTTATCTTTTCCTTGTCTCTTGTTATCATCTTGTTATTTATTATGACCTATAGGTACTAAAGGTGACTTCAAAGGATAATTCAACAAGCAGTTTAGGTTTGGTCATCATCAACACATCCTTGCTAATAGAGTTCTAGAATATCAACATATTTTTGGCATGGTTTCTCTACTTGGTAGTCCTTACCATAACTTATTGTCAGGGGATCTGTAGCTCTACCAATTAGAGCACAATTGATTACTATCTTATATGCAATTAAACACGGAATTATACTAGAATGATAAAGTAGCTAGAAACTTGAGACAACAAAGAATTTGAGAGACAATACACACTCTTTGTATTAAATACTACTAGAAGAAAATACAATAAGGAAGATGCCACTTCTTCCTCCACCTCAAAGGCTTGCCACACCTCAAGACCTTCTTCCCTCTCTCTCTTGCTCAACACAACAACTCTAAAGCCTGAGTTGCTAACCCTCCTTGAATGCTTCAGCTGATCTCCTTGACCTTACACCTGTAGATCTCCTTGACCTTGCTAGCTTCAATGCCTTTACTTGCCTTGGAATACATTTCAATACATGCCTTATGGGTCTATAAATAAGATCCCATGCTTACAAAAATAGAAGTCTAACTACTAAAATTAGACACACAGCCCGCGACTTAAATTAGCCCCTTAGCATGCAAACACTCAATTCAACTAACTGACTGTTCATCAACAGTAGTTTCGAAAATACACAGGCGACCAACGCCGGTCCCTGCTAGTCTGGTGCTGCCGACGTTGGCTGACTTCCTGCCGTCGCCGGTCTCCTTCTCCACTACACTTGAATGACGTCGGTCATACTGCCGACGCCGGTGGCTTTGGTTCTTTAGCATCCTTCCTTCTAATGTCTGCAAACAGTTGAAGCTTTTAGCTCCACTCCACAACAATCTCCCACTTGGAGATAAACAGCTGCAACTTGTACCTATACCTGTACACCATCTATTTTGTTCCTTAGGCTCTGTATCCCTCTTCAATGTCACTCTTGAAGACCAACCACCATGCAAACCTGTGATGCAATACCTGTATCTTATGCCAAAAGAATTTTACTGCTCCCAAATTCTTCATGACACACTTCTGAACCAACTCTACCCTTAGCTCAGAAAACTCCCTGTATATGAAACCCTGCAACAAGTAACACAATACAGTAACAGGATAATGTAGCTAATATTATCCAACTTGGTAAAGATAAAATACAATGGTCAAACCTCCATTGTTCTACAGCATAATCAAGACCATATACCATAGCCTTCTGTCTCCTGTATCCATCCACTCTCTTCTCTAAAACGGGAATCCATCCCTCTATCCAGTGCTTTCTTCCAGCTGACAACACTACCAACAAATACCTATTTGGTTCTCCAAGGACTCACACTCCTCATCCATGCCAAGCTCCCACTATTTCTAGATTCTACCTGCATTGCTTCTTCCATCTTCCTAGTTCATGACTATCAGTAAGCAATATAAAGAAGGTGAACAATGAATATGAGGTTCACATACCTTTTCTGACCTCTACATGGGTGTTTGAGACTTAGTAATTCACCCAACATCCGTTCTAGTGACCAATCTAGGCCATCTCCCAGTCTGCTTTCGACCGATGTCGGTTCCCTGCACTGATCCTAACTACCGACGTCGTTTCCCTGGCTAACACCGGTGTCCCTCCTACCGACGTCGGTCCTTATGACCAACGTCAGACTTCTCCTGTCTGACCTACCGACCCTGCTGGTCTGCACATGACCGATGTCGGTATCTGGATGACTGACGTCGGTGCCAAGCTATCGACATCGGTGTCTGTGTGTTCCTGTAAGTGATGAAATTTTCATCCGCGAGCTCTTCTTGGATCAAACCTCTGTCCATGCTGCCCTACTTAGACTTATTCAGCCCCTGTGACTGATCTCTGTCCTTCATCTCCTCCATAAACACCAAGGCTTCTTTGTTCCTATCAAAGGCATCAAATTTCCTCTTTTTGCAATGAACTGTATCTGTGCACATACTTTTGAATCAAGAACTTCCATTCCCTTCCTATTCTTGTGACCAAGCCTATTAGGCCACATCTTCGAATCTACACTAGAAGTAGAATCAGTAATACAAGTAGACAGATAAAGAGTATCTACTTTCTTACCTCTTGCTAGAACAAGTGCTCCCTTGGTAACCTTCCAAGAATCTGCTGTGAGGGTTATTGTGCATCCCTCATCTCCCAACCTTCCTACAAAAATCAGACTCTGCTTCAGAATCGGAACATGCATGACCTCTTTCAACACCCACGTGTTGTCAATCTGCAATCTCAGCTGCACTTTCCCTTTGCCAACTATCTGACAAGGTGTACCATCCCCTAAATAAAGAACTCCAAAGTCTCCCTGTTCATACTCGTAGAATAAATCTCTGTTTGGGGATGCATGAAAAGATGAACCAGAATCTAAAATCCATGATCCTACCTGACTATCTGAAGAAAGTATGAGAGCATCCTGCATCACAATATTTGCATCCTTTGCTTCTCCCATACCTGCATGTTGATTCTCTTTATCTCTCAACCAACACTCCTTCTTTGTATGTCCTTTCTTTCCACAAAACTAGCAGGTAATACCTTTGGACTCGGATCTCCTTCCTGACCTTGATTTCCCTTGCTCAACCTTCTCCCTTTGCCTTTCCTTACTTTTTGCACTTAGAGCATTCCCTGATGATTCACCTGTGCTTCTCCTACGTATTTCCTCATTCAAGATCACACTCACAACATCATCAACTTTTAAGATTTTAGAAGCAGATGCAGAATTACTTACTGCCATAACCATACCGTCCCAACTTTCAAGCAAAGAACATAAAATCAAGAGAGCCTTTACCTCATCATCAAAAACAATATTGACTGAAGCTAATTGGTTTACCAAACCATGGAAATCACTGAGATGAGTATGTACCGATCCACCTTCCTGCATTTGCAAAGTAAATAGCTGCTTCATAAGATATACCTTATTAGAAGCAGAGGGCTTTTCATATAAATTCACCAAGGACTTTATCAACTCTTCCGTTGTCTTGCACTGTGATAATCTGGAAATCACAGATGATGCAAGGCTCAACCTTATGGAACCTAGAGCCTTTCGATCAAGAACGTTCCATTCTTCATCCTTCATATCTGTGGGCTTGCATGCAACCCCACCCAACGGTAAGTACAGATCCTTCTGATACAGATAGTCCTCAATCTGCATCCTCCAGTGTTGATAATTCTTGTCGTTAAACTTCTCCATTTGTAGCTTACTTTCTCCTGCCATTGCTGAACTCCCACTCAATCAAAAAACCCTGTGAATGACCTGTAATCAAAAACAATACCCTGCTTCCTGCAAACCGTAGCTCTGATACCACTTGTTAGGGGATCTATAGCTCTACCAATTAGAGCACAATTGATTACTATCTTATATGCAATTAAACATGGAATTATACCAGAATGATAAAGTAGCTATAAACTTGAGACAACAAAGAATTTGAGAGACAATACACACTCTTTGTATTAAATACTACTAGAAGAAAATACAATAAGGAAGATGCCACTTCTTCCTCCACCTCAAAGGCTTGCCACACCTCAAGACCTTCTTCCCTCTCTCTCTTGCTCAACACAACAACTCTAAAGCCTGAGTTGCTAACCCTCCTTGAATGCTTCAGCTGATCTCCTTGACCTTACACCTGTAGATCTCCTTGACCTTGCTAGCTTTAATGCCTTTACTTGCCTTGGAATACATTTCAATACATGCCTTATGGGTCTATAAATAAGATCCCATGCTTACAAAAATAGAAGTCTAACTACTAAAATTAGACACACAGCCCGTGACTTAAATTAGCCCCTTAGCATGCAAACACTCGGTTCAACTAACTGACTGTTCGTCAACAGCAGTTCCAAAAATACACAGGCGATCGACGCCGGTCCCTACTAGTCTGGTGCTGCCGACGTCGGCCGACTTCCTGCCGTCGCCGATCTCCTTCTCCACTACACTTGACCGACGTCGGTCATACTGCCGACGCCGGTGGCTCTGGTTCTTCAGCATCCTTCCTTCTAATGTTTGCAAACAGTTGAAGCTTTTAGCTCCACACCACAACACTTATTTTATCTCTTTGATAATCCTACATTCCCATTTCATATCCATTTATTTTCCATTATATTTATATGTTGAAAGGTAGATATTCTTTTCCTTGGTTAATTATGGAATGGCGATTCCTTTAGTGCACACTCTCATCATTTTGAGATCTTGCCTCGTTATAGTTAGTATGGCCATTGTTGAAGCCCTTATCCTAAGGTTATTTTTCATTTGTTAGGTGGTTATTGGTATAATTATTTATATTCTCCTATACATTATTCTTGCATAATATTCTTGTCTATATCTTATTCCAAAAACCCAAAAACATTCAAAAATTCAAAAATCCCTAAAAAATCCAAAATTAGAAAATCTTTAAAAGAGATATAAAGCCTCAAAACCTTTGCACAAGTTGTCATCATTTTGAATAGTGGATTTACCTATTGGCTCTATTCTAAGTAACACTATTTGAGTATCATGTGGATCGACCTCCCATTTACATTGAATATCACTTAGGTGGGAAACTTTTTCTCCAAATCATGGCTTCTCTGTCAAATTTAGTCAATCTAATCATTCAAAACAAGTTTTGATTATCCCATTCCCTTAGGTGTTTACCTATATCTTGGGTGGGTATCTTTCACTCTAAAAATGATCACTTTCATCAACAATGTTATCCATTCATTACACTCCCATTTTTGGGAGAACTAAATTAGCCTGAGGTCCATATAGAATAAATAGGTAGTGTTTGGCTATATGGGGTAGCTCAGGACAACTTGAATACTATTATTTTCAATTTCATTTTCCCTTATTATTCACAAATATGTTATTGACATTTGAGATCCCATTTATGCTCTTTCCATTTTATGATCCCATATATGCCCTCGCTATTTTGTGAGCCCATCAATTCTCTCACCATTTTGAGATCCCATTAACGTTCTCACTATTTTGATCCCATCCATGTTCTCACCATTTTATGAGCCCATTTACACTCTCATAATTTTTTGAGACATTCCTATTTCCATTTTTAATTAATTTCATTATAATTATTGTCATCAATTTTATTCTTTCCTATTCTTGAGAGAGCTACATATGGCCTGACGGTCCATATGAACTATGTAGGCAACATTCAGTTGTATGGGCATCTAAAGTTAGTTGGTCCATCCCTTATTTATTATTATATTCCCCTATTTCATTTGATTTTTCACACTCTCCTATGTATCACTCCCTCAACTTGGTGGTCGATCACACAGAGTAACTTCTTATTGTCACATTTGCACAACATGGATCACTTGTTTGTTTACTAATTTTTGTTATGTTTTCTATTTATTACTTTAGTTAATTTATTTTATTGTTTATTTATTTTTTATTGCAGTGCAATTATTTAAATTAATTTTCTTTATTACATCATGTTTTACGCTTATGTCTTGATTATTCATAAATTGATCTTAGGTTGTTGACATGTGTATCTATTTCTTTGTTAGTTTGTCTTTGTTTAGTGCATTATGTTTTATACTTAGGTCTTGATTTTTCATATCTTGATCTTGAGTTGTTAGAATTTGCATCTAACTATCCCCTACACAAGTGAAAAATAATGTTATCATGATATATTATTAATTATGATGCATATTGTTATTTTAAAAATTAAAAATCAAGTGCTAGGAGACTCATATATCAATGTTGCATAAAATCAAAAGCATCCCATATGATATGGTTAAACATATGCTCATATGCAATAACAAAATTAGAAACATCATCACATTTTGCATAATAAAAAACTAAACAACTAACAAATATGTCTACATCTATGATAATAAAGACATGCATTTCCAAATAAGCATACATAACTAGTCCTAAACATCTTGACATCATGATCACATGGTCAAAATAAATATCAACATCAATCACTTTTGACATCTACATCAAGTATAATATCATCATGTAAATGAACTATAATAGAATCATGGAAAACAAATATACATCCACATAAATATCAAAGATCTAATCTACACCATGTGCCAGCATCCATGAATCAAAAACATCATATACATCAAAATAATATCATAGTATATGTACATCGGTTGATAAAAATGAATGTTTGTATACATCTTAAAATAAATATTTATACATTGAGGTATACATATACATTACCGAAATATAAAATTTAGAGCCACAATAAAAATATCAGCTCTGGATCTGATCATCTCTATGAGGATTCTACACAAAAATATGTCTTATACCTAGTGTTGGTGGTGGATGTTATGGAAACCCCATGGCTCTCTGCTATGGGGGTGGTTGTGCTACTAATCCTTCAGATGTATAATTATATCATGACCTAGAGGTGTGGCTAGTCTTATGACTATGTATGCTTCTTACAGCTCAGTACCCTAAGCCCTGCAAGTACCACTATCTTGTATATGATCCTATAGTAACTGACCTCATCCTTCATTTGAATAACATCATCCTTGGCCTGAGCCATATATTTTAGTGCCCTTGCCAACCCCTACTTAACAATGAGCTACCTAGTTGTATCTCACTCCCCAAAAATCCTATGGACATCTACTTAATGCCTCTATGCATCTCCCCAAGCCTAATCTCATTTTGTCTGAGGTGCATCTCATTCATTAGTAGCAATGGAAAAGTTTTCATTAATTTGGTTCAACTGCCCATGTATGATGGTCATTTAGGCTACTTCCCCCCTCAAAGTCACAATATCTATGGCTCTCACTATAATTAGGGCCTGTAACCTAGTAGACTCACCCTGATATATGGCCAACTACATTTGTAGCTCATCTAAACCCCCCTCCAGCCCATATATATCTATAACTCTAACTATGATCTCCCTCTCAAGCCTATCTATAATGGCCTGAGCATCATCTAAAACCCTCAGTTGTAAAGGCCTTGCTTAGCCTAATGCTTATTTTAACCCTCTTATGATAGTAAGGGTCACATGTGTATCCTACACATCTATTTTTAATTCCTCTACATCTAGGCGAGGGCCTTCTCCCATAACCACATCCTACTTTGAGGATTCCCCACTATTGTTGTGACCATTATTGCTCCCACTTTGACTACTACTATTGTCATTACTCTTTGAGACCAAATATATATCCATAGGCACCACTTATTGTAAAGGCACCTACTACAATGGTACAAGTATATGGATGGACTCCTAAACTAGACTCACCCTCTATCTATATACCTATTGAGGCATTAGCCTCACCTATCCCTACCATATTTTTCATAGCCTCGACTTCTCACCCGCTGGAGGCCTAAGTCTAGTTAGCTATATAGGTCTCACCTATGCCCACCACACTGCTTAAGCCTCGATGACCCTTGGGTCTGCCACTCTTCCCTTATATCCCCAGGTCATTAGGTGTACTACAAAAAATCTAGCCACTATTGACACTCTTAGGATATGGGCCCCCATATTGCTAATTTCTCATGTGACATGAGAAAAATAGTGAAACTCCTTTAATATGTCCTACTACCACCCAAACTACCTCTATACATGATCAAGCCCGTACTGCTCAATTTTAAAGACATGGTGCCATATAATATAGCATAGGGTCTTCATGTACTAGGTCATACTATTATCCTCTAGCCAACCAAAATGAATGTGATTGTATGGGTGATAGGTAAAATCACTGTCAACCATTTCATCGATGGCCCATCTATAATAGTATATGTCTCATTAGTGGCTTTGTTAGCCTCCTCCTATCACATACCAATCATATACTAGTGGATCTTCAGTATACCATTGTCATTGGTAAGCCACTATTTATTTTATAACTATATGCTCCCAAGCCCAAATCTAGAGTAATGTGAAGGTTTAATGCTCCTCCCCCACTGATAAAGCATCTTGTGAAGATCTCTGTAGAGTTAATTCAATATTATTGGGCCCTATTATAATCATGTGGTCAATTCCATCATGTCTTACAATTATATGTTATTGATAATGGCCATCAAAATAACCAACTTCCAATCAATCAATGGTTATTCTCTATATATTTGGAAGGCTAGATCCTCTAATGAATTTATATCAACCACTCCAATAATTAAGGTGATGTCAGTGACACTAATCAAGTCCTTCAACATGACTAACCACCCATTATACATCTTGTGGATAATATACCCTTAAATGGGAATATGAAGTATACACCACACATCCTCTAATGTTACCATTGCCTCTCCCATATGTAAGTGGAACATGCTAGTCTTTGAATGCTAACACTTGACTAACACTGGTAAAAAGGTCCTCTCTACCTAGATTAGGGGAATCTACATGATGTACCTCAAACTGACTACCTCTAGAAAGGCTAACAAATCTTTTGTCCATATACCAAGTCTTTATAGGATGTGTGAATTCCACTTGTGAGTGATCAACATAGAAACATGCTCCTTCCCATCACAAATATGTGAACATGCTATGTCAATCAAATCTATCTAGATAAATTGATCAAATCTCTATCATATATAATAATTCTACCTACCTAAACTAGACATTCATCATTCACATTCAGACCAACTACTTCTTCTAATTTTAGTCTATTTTGCCACTTGGGGCATTTTATACCATTTTGGAGATCTTGTTGTTTAGCAGGCCATTGTCAAAATTTACCATCATGATACCATTATTTCATAAGGCATTCTCATCATTCCATAGTCTTTAAACCATTTTGGTGATCTCACTATTTAATAGGCATATCTCATCATTTATCAGGATGATACCACCATTTAACAGGGCATTCTTGCCATTTCTAGTCTATTTGGCCCTTTTTTGCTATCTCACTAATTGTTAGGGTGATATCATCGCTTGACAGGGTGATCTCACCATTTTTCCCACATTCCTACCATTTTAACATTTCCTATACCGACAAGCCATTCTTATTGTTTTAGATTTTGTAGCCTTTTTTGGTGATATCATCAAATTCATCATGATATCACTGTTTCTAATGGTGATATCACCATTTTATTGGTGATATCATTGATTGTTGGTGTGACAGAGATATTTCAAAAATGACAATATCACTAAAATTTATACTTTTAAGGTGTATTAAATGCATTAGATGTAAAATTTCATGAAAAAAAGAAACCTACCGATGCTCTACTCCTTGCTAGTCATTGGTACTCTTGCACTCACTCACCAAGATGCCTTCAATGTGGAATACATGCCATTTTATTTGCAAGTCTATCGTCCATATCCAGAGCTCAATTTCTCAGTAAGGGAGGGTGAAAATGTACCATTTTCATCCCTGGGAGTAAATATATAGCTCCAAATTTGAATTTCTACCCCCAACCTGTTATTACATTTTTTTATTCTCTAGAGGCTTGGAGATGGCTCTATGGTCTATTTTTCCTCCTCTTTTCTTTTCATTATCCTATTTCTCAACCTCTTTGGCCGTAGAGTGTCTGTTTTCTTATTTTCAATAGCATTTTCCTTTAAATTATTTTTTAACCTACCCCTTGAGGGGGCATCAGTGTGAGCTCATTTTCATGAAATTGAACAAGAATCAACAAAAACATGAGCGCATCATTCTTCAATCATTATTTGATTAGTTTAACATTTTTTTTCATTATTTGAAAATATTTTACTTCACTTGTGTCTCACAACACCTTATCAAACATGGGAAAAAATTAGACACTCATTTTTTACCACATTCATGTCAAAATTACAATCTAAATTATTTCTTGCAATAATACACAAATCATGGAAACACCCAAATATACCCACACACTTGATGTGCATATTTTAAAATGTATTTGGAATTATTAATTGGGGAAATACAATATAACCAATTATCAACATTGTGTAAATCACTTTGATCCAAACTATTGTTTATACATGATGTTATAGAGCAATTAGTTGGAATAAATAGTCAAATTTTGATATTGCATAAATCAAATAGAAGTTAATCTAGATTAAGTATCCTATCTAACCAAATCAAATGGATAAATATAAATTTTATAGATATTGCATAATTTATAAATTATGCAATATTCAAATATTTAAATTATGACATCATCATGACATCACTCAAAAATTTGTCAAGCACTATCATAAATATAAGTAAATATCAAAATTTGGAAGCCATGCCTCATTAATGCAACCTCTTTTCAAAATATTTATTGCATTAAGTACTCAAATTGAATTGATTTTTAGCCACTCATCTTGATTAGCATAAAATGATTATAATTGATTTGATCAAGCTATAAATAGAGGATGACCCCTCTAGGCATATCAAGATTTTTTGTGTAAAGAAACTCTATAGAAATCCATTGAAAAGCATCAAACATTTCTTCCAATATTCATCCAAACCACTTGTAGACAAGAGGAGATACCATCTAAATGATCAAGTGATATTAATAAAGACTCCTATCTCTAAAATCTAAGAACAAATAAACTTGAATCCATCTTGGAAAATGAATCCACAGGAAAGGTATAACATTTGGTTATGTTTTTTCATTTGTTTATATCCTCCTAGACCTTTCCCAGTATGAGGGATTATGCTTGAAGTGTTATGTTTGTCAATTTGTTGTTTTAAATTAACTGACAATGAACTAGCCCATCTTGTAATCATAATCTACACAAACATATCATACATCTCCTATTGCCCCTATGTTAGTGCCTCTTATTTCTTTCATTACACCTTTACAACATCCTAAATCTCCTCATATTTCTATTCCATCCCCACCTTGTATTTCATATCCACCTTATGTTACATCTCATCCTCTACTTCCTTCTCCTACTCCTCCTTCACTAGCTCCCTAAAAACTTGTTGTCTTAAGAGATCCCACAAATGCCTCTCAATAATCTCTTTCTCTAGTTAGGTCATCTAAGGCTTAAGATACCAAAGTTCTTGTGAGTGGAGGATATTATTTTCTTTGTATTTATTATTATGGATTATTCTTACACTTGTATTTAGCTTACTTAGGTGTTATTTTGAGGTCACTTAGGTGTCATAAATAAGGTAATTAAGGTGCACATGCACATGGGAAAATTGTACTCAAATTGGTGGGTAAAGATACCCTTACCCACCAATATTGACATATGGAGCATACAAATCATTTGCAAAAGTCTTGTGTCCACATTGCCAAATGTCTTAGCTCTATGCCTCTGTTGTACCTATAAATACAACTCTCATCTAAGCTATTTTTTAATGAGTTATGAATGTAATATTATTATAATTCTGCTCTATTTTGATTTCAGTCTCAATAATGGAGTTCTATTTGTATCTGCTTTACATTTGCAATTTGTGTGTTCAATTCTATCAATTAGATCTTGGGCAATTCCATTATGGTATTAGAGCTCTTTTATGATAATGAACATCATTTTTTTGTTAATTTCTTGAAGTCTTGAGTATTTTTTTGAGTTTGTATTCTAACTAATATTGTAAAGAAGAAACTTGTAGATCTATGTATATCATCTACAATCCTTTCTTCTCTAATTGGTGAACTTCATCAGTATTTGAAATTATTTCAATTGTATTGGATATATAAGTAATATTTTTTAGATCTAAAAGAAGGATTCAAGCTAGTTGGACAAAAGACTAAATCAATTTTTGATAAAGAGGCAAGATTTACAAGTTATTATTTTTGCAAATCCATTTTTTTGATTAAAAAAGACTTCTATTTTTCCAACTAAAAAAAAATAGTAGATAATTACTCAAAAAAATTTATGGGTTATGTGCACCTTGGTTTCCTCTTTTTGGATAATTTTGAAATTTGTAATTTCATTAAGAACTACGAAATTTGTCATAGTTTTACTGACTATGATATAATTCAAAAAAAAAAAATTATATTTTGATGATGGAGAAAATTTAAAGAGTTTTTTTTAATTTTTTTTATACAAACAATGTTGTTATGAGAAATCATATTTTAAGGAGTTATTTATCATTATTTTGCAACACTTTATTTCATGAAGATGAAGGGTGAGGTCTGGTTTTGGCAGGCAATCAAACCCCCTCACAAGTAAAATAAAATTTATTCTCCTTTGCTTAACTCACAATTTAACACTCTTTTTCTACTCATGGAATTTTTTTGGTTAAGCCCGACATCTATTTTTTATGATCTTGAAATATCACTTATGTAATCATTGTACATATTGTTCATTTGTGGATACATTCTCGGCTGAGTCTGACATCTATTTTTTATGAGTGTGCATTATTGTTTGTGCCTTTAATGCAAATATTTCACTCATTTCTAAGTGCCACTTTGTTAATATGTGTATTTTATGATAGTAAAAACTATAGTATACTACACATTCAACAACCTTAGATAGCCACCTTGTTGCTATGTGTATTGTGTGATGGTGAATACTACACCAAATCATGTAATTTGACAACATCGGCTATATCTTTGTGGTTTATTATGTGGATTTGCACCTACAATTCATTATATCTAAGTGTAGATCTACTATGTAGTATCTTATTTGTAGTGTATGCATCATCTGTCCTTGGTACTTGAGTTGAAGCCTCAAGAATCAACTCTATACTCATGTTTATCACTATTTTTGGCCCTGCATGATATCTTAAGATTTTATGGGCTTTATTGTGCAAAAAAATTGGTGCCCATTATATATGAACTAAAGTGCTGATTGTATATGCACTAAATTGCTGATTGTATATGCACTAAAACATAAAGTACCAATTGTATATGCATTAAAGTGCTGATTGTATATGCACTAAAATATAAGGTGCCAAACCTTTGTAATTAGGGGGGGATTCTTTTTGATAGTTTTAGGGAGAGTTTTTAAGTGCCTTGCCTTTTCTATTGATCATTCAATTTCTACTTGCATTGCATCATGGATCATAATTTAGTTCCACTTCTCAATCCATTCAATTATCATGAATGGAAATCTAAAGTGCAAATTTTTCTAAGAAGCAGAGGTTTACACAAGATAACCATGAATATGGAAACTGAACCAAAACTTGGTGCAAATAAAATTAAGTGTTATAATAGGTGTGACGAAGTATATGGTATTTTATGTTTGTCTATTTCTCCTAACTTACTCTTTCATATTGAATCTGCTAAATCAACACATGAGATTTGGAACACTTTAGAATAACTTTTGAGAAGCAAGATGTAATGAGGGGTCATGCGCTAGAGAATGAGCTCATTAGTTTGAGTCCAGGAAATTTTGACACTATAGAAGACTTTTTCACCAAACTTATATCACTTAGGTTGTAATTAAAATTGTGTGGTATAGAGAAAAATGATGAATAATTGATCTTCTCTATTCTTTCCAAGTTAGGTCCTGACTACTCAATTTTTGTCTCTACCTTTCATGATTTGAAACATGCCCTAGGACCTGCATGGAGTATGCCATCCTTAGATGATTTCGCTAAAGAATTAACTAGGAAGCAAGACAAACTCATCCAAATGGGTACATTTAAGTCCTCCAAATCACATGCTTTGTTGAGTCATGACAAATCGAAGACTTTAATAAATAAGGAGAAGAAATAAAACAAAAAGGACCAAGAGAAATGAAAGGGTAAAAAATCAAACACTAAGCTAAAAGTATCATATGAGTCCTCCTCTTTAGGTGTTAAATCCAAGAAAGAGAGGATCACATGTGCCTATTGTAAGAGAACTGGGCATGATGAAACAAAATGCATGAAAAAATAGATTGATCATTTAACAAAGATGCTTGAAAGAAAACAACATCAATGTACATGATACAGTCAAATCAATCTCATCAGCACAAGAGTCTTCTAAGGCAAAATAAAATAGTAAGGGGAAAGGTAAGGGTAAGGCCCTTATTGTAGTATCATCTCAACCATCCACATGGGTGATTGATTCTAGTGCCTCACATCACATGGCTTCTTCACGAGACTTATTCTCCTACTTAGAGCTATGTTCTATGCCATCTATTCTAATAGGTCATGATAATTTTGTTGAAGTTTGTGGGAGAGGATATGTTGAAGTTAATGATGGAACATTTGAAAATGTCTTATGTGTTCCATCACTATCAACTAATCTCCTATCTGTTTATCAAATCACCTACATTGGATCAAGCAAGAAAGTTGAGTTTACTCCAGATTCTATTGTCATTAAGGAGATACATAGTAATACTACAGTGGCCATTAGAAAAGCAAATCACAAATCAAGGTTGTATACCTTCTCAATTTTTTATCTTGATTACCCTTCTATTGCATTACTCACTCATTCTGATGGAGTGAGCAAACTATGACATGAATGATTTGGCCATCTAAAGTATCACTACTTGGAACAACTCAGTTAACAAGATATGGTAATAGGGTTGCCTCATGTTCATTTTTTTGATGTTGTTTGTGGAGTTTTCATGCTTGGTAAACATTTTGAAGAGAAATATGAGAAAGGCAAATCATGGAGAGCGACTTAAATCTTGGAACTAATTCATAGTGATGTTTCTGGACCATTTCCAAAGCCTTAATTCAACAAGGATAGGTACATGATTACCTTCATAGATGACTTATCTAGGTATACTTGGGTGTATTTTATTTAACAAAAGACTGAGGTCTTTGACCATTTTAAGGATTTCAAGGCTCTTGTTGAGAAATAGTAAGGGAAAACCATTAAAATTTTATGCACTGATAATGGTGGTGAGTATAAAATCATCACTTTGAGCAATTCTGTACTTCAAAAGGGATTGATCGACAATGAATATTTCCATATAGTCCTTAGTAGAATGGGGTTGTAGAATGCAAGAATAGATCTTTGAAGGAAATGGAAAACTGTATGATACACTCCAAATCACTTACACCACAATATTAGGCATAAGCCATTAATTATGCTTGTTATATCTAAAATCATATTCCTCATAAAGCATTGAAAGGGATCACTCCTTTTGAAGCTTAGAGAAATCAAAAACCTGAAGTTAAGCACTTTAGAGTATTTGGATCTCTAATTATGGCCCACATTCTTAAGAAGAAATGTAAGGCCATGGAATGTCAAAGTAAGACTTGAATATTTGTTGGGTATGCAGAAGGTGTTAAGGGATATAGGCTTCTTCATCCTACCACACATGAGTTGTTCATTGAGAGGAGTGTGCACTTTCAAGAGGGTCCATCAGACTCCACACATGACACTTCTCCCTCCTCTTTAGACTCTCTAGGATATGATGATAGTTCAAATGATTTAGATCATCCAAATCAGATACATGTTGATGAAGATTCTTCTTCTAGTTCAGATGATGAGGATAGTGATAGAGATTCACCTCATTCCATTCATAGTCACATTTTTTAAGTTGAAGAATCTCCCCCTGATTCTCTAATTTTAGGTCTTCTTTGGGCTAGATAGACTCTATAGAGTGCAGGTGATTAGGTTGAGAATCCATTAGATGTCAGATGGACTCATTCACAATTTCAAGGTGTTTCACATGTTTTCATTCTTTTTCTTCTGATCCATAATCATTTCATGAGGCATCTGGCATTCCTAAGTGGGATACAACTATGCATGAAGAGTATAGTTCTTTAATTAGGAACCACACTTGGGATCTAGTACCACTTCCTAAGGGAAGGAAACTTGTTTGATATAGGTGGATCTATCAAACAAAATTTTTAGCAAATGGGTTGATGGATAAGTTCAAAGCATGATTGGTAGCAAAAGAGTTTTCACAAGTTCCTAACATAGACTATAATGAAACATTTTCTCTAGTCGCTAAATTTAACTCTATTCAACTCACTCTTTCCATTGTCGTATCTTATCATTGGGATCTTCATCAGATGGATGTGAAGAGTGCCTTTCTTTATGGTGAACTTGAGGAAGAGATATATATGGAACAACCACTAGGTTTTGTGGAAGATTTTTGCTTAGTGTGTAAGCTTCAAAAATCTATCTATGGCCTCAAATAGGCCCCTCAGGCTTGGTATGCCAAGATGGATTCATTTCTTCTCATAGTTGGGTTCACTAGATGCAATTCTGATCTGAATGTCTACACTTGTGGTAAGATAATTCACTCTTGATTCTGGTTCTATATGTGGATGACCTATTGATCACAGGGAGTTATTCATACTCTATTGTAGCAGTGAAAATTGCTTTGCATGATAGATTCTCTATGACTAACTTGGGTTTATTATATTATTTCCTTGGTATTGATATTTCACAGTCTAATGCAAGGATTACCACTGCATAATCTCAGTACACTCTTGATTTACTTTCATAGTTTCACATGGATGGTTATAAGCCAACTTTGACTCCCTTTCTTTCTGGAGTCAAACTTGAGGCTTAGTGTTTTTCTCCATTGGTTGATGCTCCCTTGTATCGACAACTAGTTGGTAGCCTCATCTATCTGACTCACACTAGACCTGATATTTCATATGCAGTGGGCATGGTCTCTAGGTTTATGCAGACACTACATGAGCTACATTAGAAAGTAACCAAATAGATTCTCCACTACATTTAGGGTACTCACAATTTTGGGATTCATTATGGAGCAGGGATTGATATTGACTTGATTGGAAACATAGATTTAGATTGGGCTAGAGATATTCAACATCACAACCACTTCAGGATATAGTTTCTCACTTGGTTTAGGACCAATTAGTTGGTCTAGCAAGAAGAAAAATGATATTGATTTATCATCTACTGAGGCTAAATATAGAGGGGCTATCAATACTACTACTGAAGCTATTTGGCTTCAGGGGATTCTTACTGAGTTTGGTATATAGTTCAAGCAACTCACAATCATTTTTTGTGATAACCAAATCACCATTCAAATCTATAGGATTCTGATCCAACATCAATGGACCAAACACATCGAGATTCATATGCACTTCATTTGGGAGCTCATTCATGGATAGGTCATTGATCTCAAATTTTGCCAAACTATAGAGTAGATAGATGATATCTTCACTAAACCCTTCACTAAGAGTAAGTATATTCATGTGCATGTTCTTCTTGGGGTACGGGTTGCATCAACATCATCTTTAGGGGGGGCTTCTAGTCTTCTTGTTTTCTCTCTTTTTTGGGGGGGGGGAGATTTTTTCCAATGGGTTTTCTCCTTTTCCTCCACTTTGTGAGAGTTGCATTGTACTTGGGTGCCTCATCAGGCCATGTTGTCGGGACCCAATTTTGTTTGCCCACCTAAGCTACACTTAAATGGGGGTATTAGTGTAGGATATTATTTTTCTTATATTTATTATTATGGATTATTCTTACACTTGTATTTAGCTTGCTTAGGTGTTATTTTGAGGTTACTTAAGTGTCATAAATAAGGTAATTAAGGTACACATGCACATGGGAAAATTATAGTCAAACTGGTGGGTAAAGATACCCTTACCCACCAATATTGACATATGAAACACACAAACCATTTGACAAAAGTCTTGTGTTCACATTGCCAAATGTCTTGGCTCTATGCTTCCATTGTACCTATAAATACACCTCTCATCTAAGATATTTTTTAATGAGTTATGAATGCAATATTATTATAATCCTGCTCTACTTTGATTTCAATCTCAACAATAGAGTTCTGCTTCTATTTGCTTTGCATCTATAGTTTATGTGTTTGATTCTATCAGTTAGATCTTGGACAATTCTATCAGTTCTCATCCTTTCAAGAAATTCATCCTTCCCTTGGGTCTATCAGATGATAAACAATTGGAAGAAAGGTGGTCTAAAGGAGGGTGCTTTTCATTTTGATAGAGTAGCCAATATATTGTAAATCCCAACACTTAAAAAGGCCAAAATGACTTCAAAATTAATATTTGAGCCTTCAAGTATGTAGTTTGTTTAAATTTCCAAGCCCATAGTTGATAGAAATGAAATATTACTTGAACAACATTTGACACCCAACATGGGGCACAATTTTGTGATTTTCATGTAACCAATAAGATTGTTTTAGTTTTGCTCACATGACCATTCTTGGAGTGAAAGATCCTATGCCTCATCCAATTATTGACTGGATACATGAGATGCAAAAGTATGTTTCTTTTGATCTTTGAGCATGTGCTTGGGATAATAGAACCAACCCCATTTAATTTCAAAGAGCTGTTGCATTGCAATTAGAATAAGATCATTTTTATCTTTCCTAGAGACCTTCAATGCTAAGAATACAACCAAGAAAATTTATTCAAATATTTGTTCACTTACCTCCTACTTAGAGACAATAATAGATTTATCTCACATTGGTTGAAAGAAAGTTATCTATGTCTATTAAAAAAGAAGGTGATTTTGATAATTTATTTGAATTACAAAATAAATTGATTTTAATTTTAGTCCAAAGATTTTATCAAAAAAGAAACTAATAATCAAGAAAATTTAAAGTCTTCCTTCAAGTACTAAAAATAAATAGTAAGAAGTTGGTCCTATAATAAGTGGAACTCTTATTATTTCTATATTTTTTTCCCTTCAACCATAAACTTTCAAACCATGGTCACACACCTTCGGGTACCAACCATAGGTCTACTTGCTCTTATTGGATAACTAAACTATTTAACCTAAATTTAGATATGTGTGGTTATCTAGGTTTAAGGGGATTATCTTATACTTTACACAAATATGGTTAAGTAACCTAATAAGTAGGCTAATTAATAGAAAACTCAAACAAATGGTATTTTCAATTTATACAATTGATATTTCTAAAAATATTAAAGTATAACTATTGATATTTATTGTAATAAATTAAAAATAAATGATAATTGATTTACTTGTGCATATAGGTCTGATCTAGAAAAAGATGAAATTGGACTGGAAGATGATCCTAGATCAGTCCTTAGATTCTAGAAATATTCTTTATATAGCCTCAGATGCTTACATCAAATCTAGATAGTTGCATTGATGCAAGTGTCTAACCCTAATGTAGGTGTCTTTTATAGAATATGACTAGATCTAAATGAGACCAACTAGAGACTTCTAAGTTTTCTATCACCTTGATTCTGATGTCTTCATATCATGTGCATAGATTGTCATTCTTTTTCAAATGATCAAACCTTAGATTTTCACCCTTGGAGTGATTGTGGGAAAAAATGGGTTAGTGGGCTCAGGGTGTCGAGCTATCCCAAAGACCCCTCTATCAATGGGTGTTACCTACATAGCTAATACACTGAAGAGGGCCTCAGATTTATGTAGTTTTCCCTTATGAGTTAACTTGTGTCTACATAAGGATGTAATGTGTGCTAAGCAAAGACATGCAATGATATAGCTTATAACTTGAAAAATATGGCTCAAGGAATTATCTTTGAATGTTTCAAACATGTGGAAATACTAATACTATGACTGATATAGAAATAGGGATTAATAAGGTAGGTTGGTTCACTTGAATGCTTGATTGAGTGTTTCTTGGTATATTACCTTATGAGTTGTATGTGATTTCCATGTGAGGAATGAATGACGGTTGATCTTGTCTATATACCAACCACTTTTAGAAATATCTTGGATTAAATCACTTAGACTGACCTTTAGGATACACTTATTTTACAAATTGGATGACTTTTGGGCACTGGACACTTTATAGGAAAAGTGGATATTTACTTTGGTTCTTGTATCTACCTAGGATGTAAGTGTCTAGGTAGCTAAAAAATAGGTACAGGTCTAGAACAAGATATAGAGGAAAATAATCAGGTTTAGAGATTTTTGTACAATATAAAAGGCTCAATAATAATAATAATAATGGTTGGACTAAGAGATAATAAATTAGGCACAAAGAAATAGTGAATGTGAGCCTTTCAGTAACACATAGGTCTATAAATAAAAGGTAAAATTATGATAGGTATTTTTCCAATTATGCAAGAATGAGGTACAATATAAATAAGATTTTATTATCTACATCCCCCCACCTTTAATCTAGTAATTAAATTTATAGTTTAAAGGAAAGAAATGTGTACATGGGTGTGTATAACACATATTGTATTTATGTGAGCCCAACTTGAGTGTTTTGCTAGTGACTGACATCTAGCCAAGAGTAAGTTATAGCATAAAATTAGTATATGAAATATGATTTTGAAAGAATTTGAAACACTTTAAAGTAAGAACAACAAGGTTAGGAGTACACCTATGTGTCGATGCAACCATCTTTCCTTTTGGTAATTTGATTTGAAAGGATGCCTCATTATGAAGCACTTAATCTGAGATTACGATAATTATAAACCTAAAAGTGCATATATATATGTATGTATATGGAGAGAGAGAGAGAGAGAGAGAGAGAGAGAGAGAGAGAGAGAGAGAGAGAGAGAGAGAGAGAGAGAGAGAGAGAGAGAGAGAGAGAGAGAGAGAGAGAGAGAGAGAGAGAGAGAGAGAGAGTTGAGGATACATACCCCCAACTTTGGTGTAAATGTGAGTTGCAACATGAACATTAAGATTATTTCATCTCAATCATACAACCTAAATATGTGCATGATATAGTGAGTGTGAGTGATTTAATAAACTCATCCTATACATCTAGTGAGGGTGGAAGATTTAATCAAACCCAATTTGGTAATATTGAGTGATTTAATCAACTCAACCTTTTAAATGTGAACCAACTATTTTAGTAGATTGGCTCGATAATATTGCATAACAATCCATACTAGTATTTGAAATTTGTAAATTGATATTATTTCATAATTATAGGTGGCATTTTTATGGCATATGCACCTCATATATGTCTCAAGTTGAAATTTGGGTATATTAATAATACCAATGTATAGAATGCAGCCACAAATATGTATTTGAATCATATAACTATGAAATCTAGTGATTTTGAAACTAGTGTAAGTCTGGAGGACATGTTTCTATGACACCCCCCCACTAAATTTGGAAAATTTATGAACTAATGTAAATGTTGAGAACATGTTTCCATAACATGCCCCCACTATAATTTGGAGATGGTCAATATTGAATAAGCATGGAGGTCATGGATTTTTAACATGCCCCCATTATAATCTAGAACTGTGAAAATGTGGAGGTCATGCCTCTATGACATGCCCCAAATGGCATACCCCACTTTTAAGGTGAGGGGAAATATAATTTGGTAGTGACCTTACCTAAAAAGGATAATATAATTATATAAGCTATGTATGGATCATGTAACATATAAGAGTAACATATTTGGGTAGATACAACATTGAGGTACATAATATGTGATCATATCAAGTCTTAAGATGCATGATATAGATCATGTAAAAGTCTAGAGAGTAACAATACAAACTCAACAAGCAATCTAGCACACACACTAGAACACTCACAATCAAAGAAAAGGGAATGTTCTAAGGAGACCTCATATAAGGGCATGTTAAAATGGTTCACAATCAAAGGGACTTGACTTGGTCAAATGTCCACAAAGCATAGACTGACATATTCAAATGTCTTAATAAGAAAATAAGGGAACATGGTCATAATAAATGGAGTATATTCAAATGATATAATAATAAATACAATGCAAGATAATGACAATCAAATAACACACTCAAGAAAGTGTACAAATGAAAGCATAAAATGAAAGTAACTAACATGAACATAACATACTAGTTCCTATAAATATGTGTTAACAAAAAATATTAAGTACATTACATAAAAAGTACATTGTGAGATGTATAAGCATGGATATAGGCATGCGTAAGTATATAAGCTCAAACATGATAATGGAAAGTGATCATAGAATAATATAACATGGGTGTATCATGATCAAAGAAGTAGATGCACTCAACATAATTATGATGGGAGTAGATGGAAGGCCCAACATATGTATTTGAATATATCATGTGTCTGGGTATGCCTATATCACACTCAAATGATGCATGGAACATATGTGTATATAGGAAAGAACAATATGTTATCTACTAACACAGAGTAAATAAAATATGTATAAGAAATATTACAACTAGGAACATGCTGATTTTTTTTTGTATTTTTGAATTTTTTGAATGTTTTTATGTTTTTGAAATATTTGTTTTTTTGAATACTTGAAGAAGTCTATCCAATTATCCCATGGGATACTCATTTGGAAGAGATTTGAACTCTAAATATAATGAATCAAACTAGTGATGTTGCCAAGGAGAAAATATATGTGTCATATCTGAAACTAGAGAAATGGTAACATTATATGTATCCCTCATAGAAGTATGAGACCATGGAGTAGAAATAGTAGATGTATGGGTTTGTGGAACCCATTTTTGAGTGCTTTTAGGTTTGTTTGGAATAGCAATAGTAGGAACATGTTTAATTGCTATGGAGTATTTGAAGATGCAAAAGCTAACCAATGATCTCAAGATGAGGATGAGAATTTATAAGGAGCAGAAGATGTATCACCATTCTTGAATAAGATGTACCATATACGTGCATAGTAGAATCAAAAAGTGTATCATGCTCTTTTGGTAAGTTTATACTTGGTATCTATAATCACCTAAAAGTGGCATTTGGATGCTAAGATTATTGCTTGAGATAGCCTATTCCTAGCTTAGACCTATACCTATCATAGAGCCTTTACCACACTTTTCCAACCATTATACAACCCAAAAATAGCTCCAGTCAGCTCAAATACAGTCCCATAATTGCATTCCCAGATCCTAACCCATTATGCCTAGTAGCCTGCCAGCTAGACACTAGTGCCACATTAAGGACACTAGAGCCACATGGCACTAGTGTCCATAACTTGGCACCAATGTCCCTTGCCCTAACTCACCTGAACGGATATATTTTCAAATGTATGCCCCTCCTAAGGTTTTCCTAAGCACATTTTATTATCCTCATAAGCTACAAATCACTATAAATACAAGATGATTAGACCTCTATCCATTAAATGGAATATAAATGCAAAAATCCTATTCAAATAAGAAATAAGTTGAGAAAAATTAAGGTTATTAATTCATATTCTACCCTACTTCTTCATACTACCATCTACATCTACCCTAAGCCAAGATTTCAAATATTTATAATCTCAAGCAAACTTTAGGCATTCAAGACCACTATCATTCTAACATTTACTTGTACTTACACCAAACACTAGGCAAGAGAACTACATTGGGATTGATCCCTCTCGTAGTACTGGTATGTAGGCAACTCTCTTCATAGCGGGTTGTTGAGGATGTCCAGCCTATCTTACTAATGAACACACATTTTTAGCTCATGCCATACTTGTAAAGAGGATTAGGGTTTGCATACTAAAATATCTATTCTAGGCATAATATATATTTCCATATTTTATGCATGCAAGAACAAAACCTAGAAACATAGGAATAGGTGCTCCTATAAAATAAGAACAATCCTACAAAGAGGACACTAGCACCATCTTCAGAACACTAGAGCTATATGACACTATTATCGAGGTGGGTCACTATTATCTAGTGAATAATTAGACCTATGGACCTTGTTGATGATACTCAAACCTGTTTGTAACCCAATTTTAGCACCTAAAACTTCCATGACAACTATTTTCTAGATAAATTTTTATTTACACATATTTATTACTATTTTTAGAAAGTCAAAATATATAACAAATCAATGGTTATTTATTTCATATTATTTCACTAATTTAGACAACTTAGCCCTTTAATCTAACTTAGGATTTACATATCTAAAACCCTAAAAAGTTAAAACATTTGATGAACTCGACTTACCTTAAAATTTTGCTCAAAACCTTAGTTTGCATTCTCCAAGTTTTTGTGCATTAAATCAGGGTTCTAAACTTATATTTTTTTAATTTTTTGGCATAACATAGCTCATTAAATCAATCTCACATTAGGGTTTCATTTATTTAAGTCTAATTTAACTCTTTTTAAAATAACCCTAATTCACACAAAACCCTAACCCTAGTTAACCCTAGGGTTTACATTTCTAGAATCGAGATTTTAGGTCCATATATATTCTGATTTGTAATTCATATAATCATAATGACAAAAGAGAATAATCACTTCTTATTGAAAAGTTCAATACTTTAATTTGCATGTTTGTTCCCTTTAATTCAGAATGAACTCAGAAAAGACATAAACACATGTATAGATGATGCTTTATATCAATTACAATATGTCATATCTCATATCATGTTATCTTTCTCCTATGTGGAAATATATTAATAATCAAACCCTTACACATAGAGGATTTATCACATAAGCTAACAACTATGTTTCAAGTTTCAATGTCATATCTTATGCACAAGAAAGAATCACCTTCTCCTCCTCATCTCCATGAGGGTGATACCTAATTTCCTCTAACTAGGTCCATGTTATCACCCAACCACAAGATGAAGTAACCTATACCAGTGACATTAATCCCCATACTCAACTTATTCACACCTCTTCCCTACAAGGTGTGTGGCTACATGTTCAATAAAAAACAACTAGGGTTTGCACTTGTGAGACTTTATGTGATCAAATTATCAGTATGAGAAAGATAATTACAAGTTTACAAAATCAGATTCAACTATTACATGAAAAGATTACAACATTGAAAAATTAATTTACAAGACAAAGGCCTCCAAATCACAATAGTGTAAATAATGTATATGCATCTTCACTTAGTCAATTTGTGGAAAAAAATGTTACATATCCGAATCATAAATCATAATAAAGCACATATACAATTAGTGATTCAAAAATATCTCAAAGGTTAAATAAGAGTTCAAGTGAGGTACTACAAGAAATGATTAAATCTAAGTTGATCAACCTACCCCCTTTACAACCAATGATGAGATCCATATATTTTTGTGCACATCATAGAATGCATGGGCAACACACCAATTCATGTTTAGCATTGAAAAGGAAAATGCAATAGATAATGGATATAGATTACTCACACATTGACACTTCATCCACACAACATACAATGGCACATCTACCAATTTAAAAAGGGTCAATTTTTTTAACAGTACAAAAATGGTTACCAAATCATAACTCGGAACAACACAAGGTTCAAAAAACACAATCATATCAAGAAATAGTATAACAAGCACAAATAAATCAAGTAAATCTTCCTCTCCAGAATGAGGGTCAATGTTCAATATGGTATAGTTTTGGTCACAAATATCTATAATAGTTTGATTATCATGGTTAAGGTTTGGGCAAACATGCCTAAGAAATTACTTCTCCTAGCTTAGCAATTGATAATATTGGTTAATAGGGTTTGGGATTTATTAAATATCCTAAGGCACAATAGTCACATATATAGTTTATCAAGTCAAAACATCTAGATACATAGAACATGTTACATAAAAGGTAAGATCTTAAGTTGCAAAGTAAAAATCATACTAAGCCAACAAGCATTCTAAAAATAGGTTTTCTAGCAAGAGAGCCTCCACAACGCCATATATATATATATATATAATAAGAATAGTTTTAAAGGAAAAAATCACAATCACTATGCAAAAGAACAATTTAGAAAGGTCAACTCCACAACATGAGTTAATTCCCTCTAGCACACTAGGTTATTATGATTTTGATGATGACCAATACTTGGATTAATACTATAACAATATTCAACTCTAATATAGCATTCACATTGCATGAGAGATTACCATTCCTATTTTTAACACATACCATATTGATAGTGAGTCTTTCATGAGACTCATCAGTTAGTATGGTTCCTATCCTCTTTTAAATATTTTCTGCACTCTTTCTCCTTGTACATAGTTTATTTTTATTTGCTTGTACATAGCTTATGTCTATAAAAAATAAAAATAATATAACATGTCAAAACATAAAAACATTCAAATATTACTCAGAAAGCACAAAATTTATAGATTGTATGCATTGTTATGTTCACATTTCTTATACTTGCCATATATTACATATGTTATCTATCTTAGTATAGTCAATTTTATCATACACATATGCTTCACTTATTCTTATTGAGTGCCTATAGATTACATACAAGACTAGTCCACTACATTGATCCAAACATGATATCATCTACCCACTGAAGGCATATACACCAATCCAGGTTTAGTCATTTGATACATCCACCCACTCGAGGGCATCTCATACATAGTTTCTACTACTAGGTTTTATCCTTACATTCTAAACATTCCATTTTACGCATTGATATATCTTGATATTGATCATTGCTACTCATGCTCATATATTTTTTTGATTATCACTAATTTAGACTCAGCATATGTACATCCTAACATTTACACAGATTTGTAATACACAGTTATACATGCTTTCATTTATAGCTTTTTTAGTTTAGACTTGATTGTGTTTCGTATGCTTCTTCCATTTTGAGGGCATTTGTATATGTTATTATTCTTTAGCTTTATGCCACTTCTATGTATGTATGCCTTGGACATGTGCCCATATCCTTTGCATGTGTTTTATTGATTGTATATGCAGATATTTGAATATGTCCTATGTGGCTCTAATCCAAATTGCTTGTTGCTTGCATATGTGCACATTTTAACATGTCCTTGTATGCCTTCTATGCTAAAATTTAGTGACATGTGCCCATGTCCCTTGTATTGTGTCGCCTTAGCCCAATTTTTGTGTGCCTCATTTTTTGTATGTATGCTTTCTTAAATGTATCTTCACCATGACACTTGTCTTTGCTTGTTACACACCATTTTTTGATGTCATGAGGGACCTCATGCATCTACCCTTCCTACTTGGATGCCATGATGGACATCATGGCCCCATACCCCTATGTAAATACTCAAATTTTATATTATACACATTGATTAAATCTATCTTGACACCCTTATGAAATTCTAGATACAACATACATCTCACACTACATACTTATACTCAGATTCATTTACATTTTGATGTTATGTTTGCACATTATATTAGAATATCATGTATTTATTGTATAAGCTCTAGCTAACACATTTTGAAGAGATATTTTATTTTGAGGGTAGTTATTGCATAGGTCAACAACTACCCTCAAAATAGGGTGCATTTAGAGGGGTTTGTCACAGAGATTAGAATCTTACATTCCTATTCACAGATCATTTTCAGAACACAGGCTTAGTTTCAAAAATTAGACATATGTTAGGCATAGGAAAAATAGGGACTCAAAAAGTAGTTTAGTCACTCATATTTAAAACCAAACAAACATTAACACCAAAATTAGGACACTAGCACCATAGGGTACTATTATCCACTACATGGTACTACTGTCTAGTAGCCCTAGCTTTAGGGTGGTCTAAATTAGCCAGAATAGTAAACCAAGTATGATACAAATTGGCATAGATACAATAATAGGTTTGATAGTTATGTTTATATTTTACTTAGATACACTCATTTTAGCTTAGATTCATACTAGTTGCTGAGATTGGGGGCATCATGTGCAACATAAACACTCCCACATTCAGTTCAGATACACAGATATAGTTATTACATACTTAGACTAGAATCAATATACTCAGATATCAAATTGGGAGCATGTGTATGACACATAGTTTCCATATGCTCAGTTACACACATGTTGATAATATGGAATGGAGAACTCCATGTCATTATCTACACTAAATACACTTGTTCTCATATTCCAGGTTGTCACTAGTTTCGTGCCTTAATCCATTTATTGTGGTTGGCATTATTGAGTGTCCCTGAGCTACCTAATGTACCCAAGTGGATATAGATCTGACATACATAGTTATATGTACCTAGTTAGATACTTTATCACTTTGTGTAGTTCATTTTTAGATGCATCTAATACACACAGGTGGGCAATGATGTATTCATAGCTTAATTGAGTTCTTAAGCCACCCATATGAGAGTGTTAGTCACACTTATAGTCTTATCCAAGCTATTCATAGGTCACGATCCAAAAAAAAAGGGTGGGAAATGATGCATTCAAAACTATATTTACTTCTTGAGCCACCTACATATTAGGGTTGAGCAAGTTATTAACTCAATCCAAGCTATTCAATAATTTGATCATTATGTACATGCACAGACACAAGTTATCATTAGGTTCATGCATCAATTCATGTACCCAATGAGGTGTATTCATTCATTTCCTCTTTCTTATCTCTTTACTTAGCTTTACTCAATTACTTTATTCAGCGTAGTCTTTTACTTTTGATAATCTCTTAAGTAAGGAATAATTTTTTGCATGTTTCATTGCAAGTCATTGATTTGGATTATGTTTCACCTATGCAGACCCACCTTTACATACTCAGACTCAGCTACATGGGTTTAACTTCCTAGGTAAGTCTAGGTACAATTATTTTTCATTGATACTAGTCATTTTGCTTTGCTACATTTATAGCATAAAGGGGGGATATAATTACCTAAAAGTGTAATTTAGATGCTAAGAGTATTGCTTGAGATAGCCTATTCCTAACTTAGCCCTAGACCTAACCTAGAGCCTTTATCACACTTTCTCAGCCATTATGCAGACCACAAACATCTCTAATCAGCTCAAACATAGTCCCAAAACTATATTCCTAGATCTTAACCCATTGTGCCTAGCATCTTACCAACTAGATACTAACACCACATTAAGGACACTAGAGCCACATGGTGCTAGTGTCCCTTTCCCTAACTCTCTTGAACATATATATTTTCAAACATATACCCATCCTAATGTTAACCTAAGCAGATTTTATTATCTTCACAAGTTATGAATCACTATAATATAAGACTATTAGACCTTTATGATCGAAGATACATAAAAAAATCCTATTCAAATAATAAATAAGTTGAGTAAAATTAAGATTGTTAATCTCTATTCTACCCTAATTTTGCATACCACCATCTACAACTGCCCTAAGCCCATATTTTAAAGATTCCCATTCTCAAGCACACTCAAGGCATTCAAGACCACCATCATTCTAGCATTCATTTACACTTACACTAAGCATTAGGTGGGATAAATACATCAAGCTTGATCCCTCTTCAAAGTATTGGTATGTAGGCAACTCTCTTTATAGTGGGGTGTTGAGGATGTCTAGCCTAAATTACTAATGAACACATATTTTCAACTCATGCCATACTTGTAATGAGGATTAGGTTTTTCATACTAAATCAAATATTCCAAACACAATACAAAGTTTCATATTTCATGTGCACATGAACAAAACCTAGAAACCTAGGCACAGGTTCTTCCATAAAATAGGAACATTCATACAAAGAGGACACTAATGCCATTTTTAGGACACTAGAGCTACATTCCACTCTTATCCAGGTGGAATGATACTATCCAATGAAAAATTAGATCCAGATACCCTATTGATGACACTCAAACCTGTCCATAACCCAATTTTCAACACCCAGATCTTCCATAACAGTTACTTTAGATAAGTCTTTATTTGCACATATTTATTACTATTTTTATAAAGTCAAAATAATTCAAAATCTATAAAAAAATAAATGGTTATTCATTGCATTTTATTTTACTAATTTAGAGAACTCAGATCTTCAATCTAACTTAGGATTTACACTTAGTGAAACCCTAAAAAGTTAAATCAATATCATTAGTTTGTTTTCATCTATATTTGGTTTCCCATTTATCAGTGATGGATTGAATTGATAGGTACTAGGTCATATAGATATGAATATAATATATGGTATGTTACCAAGTGGATCAGAATAAAATTTGATGAAGAAAGGCTTGTAATTGAAGATTGTTTACCATCTATATGAGTAATGAATTTGGCCTGATATGAAGAAAGGCTTGTAATTTCCTTCTTTATAACCATATTTGGAACATTATATTTTTTAAGAGCTTCATATTTTTTTACTTCTTTTGTTATAACTCATTTTTAAATATTTGATGTGCCCATTTCTATTTTTTTAATGTTGTCTTTTCTATTTGTTCTTTATTCTTTGTCTTGTTCTCATTTGTAGGTTCTTTCTCTTTTGCATTGACAATATGTATCTTTGAATGATTTGCATAAATATTATGACAATATCCCAAAATTTGTCGATCATTATGGTTAGATGTAAAGATATGATAGGTGATGCCTTGTGCATGTTCTCCCAATCCTTAACCTTGATAACCAAAGTGTTGTAGATATTGTTGTCTAAAACTATATTATTTTGAAAGCTGAGTATCCTTATGGAGAGGTAGATTTATATTTTTGTCTTGGTCTAATTATTTCATTTTCAAATGATTTTTCTTTGAATTATCTTTTGGTACACATATTTGTTGTTTTTTTACTTGTGCTTTTGGATAGATACTCATAATTTGAGAAGGTTTTTTTATAGATGTATCAATGATAGGATCACCATGATCATTTAAATTTTGTATTTTATTCTTCAATGCAAAATAATAATTTGTATGATGCCCATGCATTCTATGATATGTAAAATAGTATTTTGATCTTCTTATAGGATGTAGAGGAGGTAGTTGACTTTGTTTCAAATAATTTCTCTTAGAATTTCACTTGGAATCTTATTGGCCTTTTGTTCATGTTTTGAATCACTTATTTTAGATGTATTCTATTGTAGCTTTTCATTTAGATATGAAACATAGCTAGATGAAGTTGAAAACCCATGATTATCACTAACATATTTTGGATTTTGCATGTATATAATCTGATTTTTTAATTCTTTTATTAACTTGTTCATATTGGTGATTTGATATTTTAATGCTTCACATGCACAAACCTTATGTGCTTTGAATTGAATATGCTGACATGTACCATCTAGGGATTTAGGAAGGGTCTGTTAACTACCATCTTTTGGTATAATAAGATGGGCCACCTTACGCCTTGAAGAAGTTATAATATGGACCTAGTTAGAGGGATGGTGGCTATCACTCTCCTTAGGGTTAAGAGGAGAAAGAGGTTAAATAGTATTGTAAAAATAATGATAAAGAAAGGCTTGAATATTATCTTAATTAGTCTCATTCTATGATTTGGTTACTTTGAAATTTCTAACAATGTAGACAAGACAACGAGCAATGACTACAATGAGATATTAGAAGAGAACGTGCTCAGCATACATATCCATATTTAGCATGTTTTAAAAAAAGGAATTGTGATTTTTAAATTCCTAATATTTTAAAATTAGAAATCAAAATTTAGGAAAATAATAAATCAAGAAACCCTAGGACGATAAAATTTTGAGAAGGAAATCGTAGGGAAAAGTAGGGTTTATAATGTAAAAAAATAAGTGGGTTCACTAGAATTTTAGCCCTAAATTTAAAAAATGTATGGTTATCTAGGGCTACGATAATCATATTGAATTTTACACAAAGATGGTGAACTAACTTAATAAGTAGGTAAATTAATAAAATAAATAGTATTCTAAATTTATACAACTAAGATTGATAAAAATAATAAAGTATAATGATTGATAGATATTACAGTGAATTGGAAAAAATAATACTTAGTTGGTTTACTATGTGCATGCAGGTTTGATTTAAAACAAGCTATAAGTGGACTAAAAGATGATCCTGGAACAATCAACAAATTCTAGAAATATTCTTTCTATGGCCTTAGAATCTTGTGTTGGATATGGATAGTTACATTGATGTAGGTGTTTAACCCTACTACAACTATCCTATTTAGAATATTGACTAGATATGGATGTGACCAACTAAAGCCTTTTGGGTTTTTTATCACCTTTACTTTGATGTCTTCAAATTATGTGCACAAGCTATTACTCTTTGTTAAATGATCAAACCCTAACTCTTCACCCTTGGATTGACTATGGAAAAAATGGGTTAGTGGGATCATGATGTCGAGTTACCCCAATGATCCCTCTATTGATGGGTGTTGCCTACATATCAAGTACTCTTAAGAGAGCCTCATACTTATGTAGTTCTCCCCTATGTGTTGGCTTATGTGTGCACAAGGATGCAATGTGTGATAAGAAAATACATGTAGTGATCAAACTTGTAACTTGGCAAATATGGCTCATGGGCTACTCTTTGAATGCTTCAGAGCTATGGAAATATTGCTCCTATAATTTATATATAAATTAGGATGAATAGGTAGGTTCGATCACTTAAATGCTTCATTGAGTGCTTCTTGGTATTTTACCTTTTGAGTTGTACGTGATTTATAGGTGAGGAATGAATGTGGGTTGATATTATATATATACCAATCTATTTTATAAATATATCACATTAAAACACTTAGGTTGACCTTTAGGATACATTTATTTTGAAAATTGGATGACTTTTCGTCACTGAACACTTTGTATGAAAAGTGGACACTTGTGTTGACGCATGTGCCTACCTAGGACACAAGTGTCTATGGAGCTAAAAAATAGGTACAAGTCTAGAATTGGTAATAAATGATAATAATTAGTTTTAAAGTTTTTTGCATAGTATATAAGATATGGGCATCAACATAACAATAGTCAAACTAAGAGATAAGTAATTAGGCATAGAGAGATAGTGAATGCAAGCCTTTGGGTAATGGGTAGGTCTATAACTAAAAGGTACAACTATGATAGGTATTTTATAAGTGTACAAGCTCAAGGTACTATACTAATTAGATTTTAGTATCTACATACAGAACTTGCCTAAAGGTTTGAGAAAAACTTTCTTAAGTTTAATCGTGATGGATAAGTTTAATATGAAGATGTGGTCATCAAATTATTTGTTGAAACTTTATAAGATGGAATTACACAATGATTCTATCATCTCACCCCTAGCGCTATCAACAACTAGGAACCATGAAAGCCAAATTAAAAAATTGATTCAAGCCATTAGAAGATTCACACACATTCCTCACTCAATTGACACAACTGAAAAAACAAGTTTATGAACCAATGAGAGAGTTTATGCCAAAGTTAAACAAGATTCATATTATAGTTAAGCCCAAAGTAGAAAATTAGAAATGCTTTTTCATAAACGTGTAATTACTTGAAGTAGGATTTTTTCCAAAAATAAATCAAGTAGATGATTCAGAACAAGCTCAAATACTGGCCATAGATGTGGAAGATTATTTGATTATGGATGGTAAAAAAAAAATATATTCCATGATGATAATAAGACAAACTTCAGGTTAGAGTTTGATTGATCAGTTACTCTAGAAAATGGCTAATGACATCATTGTCTTAAAGAAGCAATTACCTTAGAAAGCATTATCTCCACCATATCAATATATTCTAAGAAGAAATTTTTTACCTCATAATAATTTTTGCCCTTGTTTGCAAGCTCAACAAAAAATTCTTGCCATTGAAGCTCCTCTAGTTGTAAATGCACCTGTAAATGTAGTGCTTAAAACATAAGAGGTATATGAATATGAAGAAGAAGAAATTGAAGCAAACAAATTTAGGTTTTCAATAATTTGAAATGGAAGAGCCTGATGGAGACTCCACTAATGCATACCTATAATATGAATTTGAAGAAGATGATTATGATGACATAGTTACCAACATGAATGGTCAACCTTTTACCATTTTTACTGGATTTTAAAATCAAAATCAAGAGGCTAAAATTAAGCAATAAGTTGAAATTTTTGAAGACAAGGAGAATTCTAAGGTCAAATAAACTCCAAGTATACCTCTTGTGAAGGTTACCCTTACTCAAGAATTTACATTATCTTATCAAGTAAAAGACAAGAGCCCTAAAATAAAGATATGTAACTCACCTCAAATGCCTATTACAGTTAACTTAAAGACTAGTTTCCTCCTTAAAATAATGTAGGCATACCCAAGCAATTGCAAACTCAGAAATACCCACTTTTGTTAGTTTCCATGCTTTAAACATTATTAACCATGTAACTCTAAAATCTAAATGTCCCATGTAGAATACCTAAAGTCTAATCTTGACCAATTGGATAGGTTAGTTGAGTTTATCAAAAGTAGAAGTTTTAATGCTAGTAAATCTGTTTCCAAAGTGTTAGGTTGTGGAGCTAAAAGCTTCACTGATGCAGACATGGAGGAGGTTGTTGAGAGGTTGTTGAGTTGCAGAGTAACTGGTGTTAGTCTGATCAACCGACGTTGGTCATATCTAGTGTAGAGAAAACTGACATCGGTCATGGATCGACCGACGTCGGTCATCTCCAGCCAGACAGGGACTGACGTTGGTCGCTTGTGCGGTTCCAAAACTATCGGTTGCACGAATAGTTTGTTAATGAATTAGTTATTTGCATGTAGAAGGCTAATTTTAGTCTTGAGCTGCATATCTAATTATTGTAATTAGATTTCTAATTATTTTTTGCATGAGATCTATTTAAGAGACTCATGGGCTGTATTGTAATTTGTTCTAGTTGAGTTGAGCAAGGTTAGCTCCTTCAGAGGGAAGAGAGCAAGGTGTGTTCCTCCTAGTTCCATAGGGGTGCTGAGTGTGTATGATCAAGTAGAGCTGCAGGTTGTGCAAGTTCTGGTAGAAGATCCATCAGGGTACTGGTTGAAGAATCATAAGGACTTGGTAAGGCAAGGACAAGGGTTCTTCAGGGTGTAGAGAGATCTACATGGGTCAGTAAGGTCTGGTGATTTATAGGTGTGTGTGTGTGCAAGGTCAAAGGAGGTCTATGGGGTAGCAAGATCAAAGGTGATAGCAACACAATAGGTAGCAAGATTAAGGGAGATCTACTTGGAGTACGTTGAGTACTTGGAGTGCGTGGAGCACTTATGGAGTGCGTAGAAAACTTGTGTACTGGCAGTAGTGATACTGACTGGTGGTACTGGCAGTAGTGATACTGACTGGTGGTACTGGCAGTAGTGATACTGACTGGTTGGAGGTGAACACCAACTCTGTGTTTGAGTTGTGTGTTGGGACCGTAAGAGAGAGAGTGAGCTCTTGAAAAGATTTACTATTTATGCCCTAGAGGTGTGGGAGCCCTAGAGGTGTGTAAGGAAGAAGACTGTGGCAATCTTCTTTGTTGTATTTCCTTCTAGAAGATTATTAATACAATTGGGTATTGTCTCTCATATTCTGTGTTATTTCTAAATTCTAGTTACTTGTGCATTTTGGTTAAATTTCGTGTTTAGTTGCTTATACAAAGGTAATCAATTGTGCTTCTGGGTCCTAATAAGTGGTATCAGAGCTAAGGTTGCAAGGAGCAGGTTTGTGTTTGATTACAGGTCACTCTCAGGGGTTTTTGATTGAGTGGGAGTATAGCAAAGGCAAAAGAAAATACACTAAGAATGGAGGAATTGAAAAGCACAAATGGTCAATTACGGTGTTATGGAAAGAAAGAGCAGGTAAAGAAAAATTGTTGGTTGGTAGAAGATCAGCATGAAGGAACTGAAGAAGCAGATGTTGTTGCACAGGATGCTCTGGGATGTTCCTTGGATAAAGTAGAGTCTTGGTTTATAGATTATATTGCCTCTTTCCATGCAGCCCCATATAGAGGGGTTGGTGAGCCTTGTCAAAGTTTTGGCAAAGGGGAAGTGCGGCTAAAATTTTAGGCAGCCAACACATGGGTGTTGAAGAAGGTCATGCAGGCCCCAGTCTTGGAGATGCGGCTAATTTCTTCAAGAAGGTTGGGTGATGAGAGATGCACAGGAACTCTCATAGTGGATTCTTGGAATGTTACCAAGGATGCACTTGAATTAGCAGGTGGTAAGAAAGTAGGTACTCTTTATCTACTTGCTTGTATTACTGATTCTTCTTCTATTGCAAGGACGTGGCTTTGTAGGCTTGGTCACATGAGCAAGAAGGAGATGCATGTTCTTAAGAGGAAGTCAGATGTCTTTGACAGACTTAAGAACTAGAAAGCCTTGCTGTTCTTGGAGGAGATGATGGATAGAGATCAGTGGATGGGACTGAGTAACTCTGAGCAGGGTAGTTTGGACAAGGTTTTGATCCAAAGAGAGCTCACAGGTAAAAAGTCATCACTCACAGGAGAACACACGTACCAACATTGGTCAGGAAGAATCAGCATCAAACAGATAGTCACTAATGTCGATCATGTGCAGACAGGAAAAGTCGGTGGTGTCGGGCAGGTGGAGACCGATGTCAATAGGATAACTGGTGTCGATGACCTGGACAGTCACATGGAACTGACGGCAGTCGGATGTAGACTGTGTGGTGACCGAGGTTGGTCACTAGAATGGATTTTAGGTGGACAACAAGCTGTCAAGGAGTCTCAAATGCCCATGTGGAGGACTGAAAGGGTAAGTAAGCCTCAAATTCATTGATCCTCTTCTTTATACTTGTTGCTCACTGTAGAGCAGGAAGGATCCAAGAAACAGTGGGAGCATGGCATGATTTCTTTAGAGAAGAACCAAATGGGAGATTTGGTAGAGTTGCCAGCCGAGATAAAAGCACTGAGAGATGAATGGATTCCTTGGTTAAAGAATAGAGAGAATGGACACGTGAGATGGAAGGCCAGGTCATATGGTCTTGAAGAAGTTGTAGGACAGTGGTACAAGTTTGACAGGTGGATGACAAAGCATGGCTTTAGTCAATGTCATTATAACCATTGTGTTTGTCTTACCAGGTGGATGATGGTCACGACATTATCCTGTTACTGTATGTGGAGGATGAGCTTGTTGTAGGTTCAGACATACAGGGTTTTGCTGAGCTAAAGGTAACGTTAGTTCAGTGGTTTGCCATGAAGGATTTGGGAGCAGCGAAATTCTTTAGCATGAGAGACATGGAAGATCACAGGTTGATTTTGTCTCCAGTGGGAGCTGATGTGAATCAGGTGTTGGCGAGGTTCATTATGCAGGATACAGAATTGGAGCACACCAAAGGCTAGACAGTTTAGTGTCTAAAATCACATGAGGTCTGGTATAGACCTGAGTTTTCTCTAGCAGTGAGAGCTATCAGAGAGTTAGGAGCCAATTCGGGGAAGTGGGTTCTCAAGTATTTGAGAGGGACCAGCAGCAGGTATACATGCTATGTAGGGTCAGGACTTCACTACATGGGTTTGTAGGTTTGGATGTGGTAGGTTACTTGGATGATAGGAGGTACACCACAGGTTGTGTGGTGGTTGGTCTTCAGGATTGAGCTTGAAGAGGGATACAAGCTAGGAAACAAATTAGACGGTGTACAGGTACAGGTACAATGCAACTATTTATCTCCAAGTGGGAGATTGTTAGGTTGTGGAGCTAAAAGCTTCACTGATGCAAACATGGAGGAGGTTGTTGAGAGGTTGCTGAGTTGCAGAGCAACTGGCGTCAGTCTTATCAATTGCCGTCGGTCATATCCAGTGCAGAGCAAACCGACATCGGTCATGGATCGGCCGATGTTGGTCATCTCCAGCCAGATAGGGACTGACATTAGTCACCTGTGTGGTTCTAAAATTGTCGATTGCACGAACAATTTGTTAACGAACCGGTTGTTTGCATGTAGAAGGCTAATTTTAGTCTTAAACTGTAGATCTAATTATTGTAATTAGATGTCTAATTATTGTTTTCATGAGATCTATTTAAGAGACTCATGGGCTGTATTGTAATTCATTCTAGTTGAGTTGAGCAAGGTTAGCTCCTTCAAAGGGAAGAGAGCAAGGTGTGTTCCTCCTAGTTCCACAGGGGTGTTGAGTGTGTATGATCAAGTAGAGCTGCAGGTTGTGCAAGTTCTGGTAGAATATCCACCAGGGTACTGGTTGAAGAATCATAAGGACTTGGTGAGGCAAGGACAAGGGTTCTTCAAGGTGTAGATAGATCTACATGGGTAAGTAAGGTCTAGTGATTTGTAGGTGTGTGTGTGTGCGAGGTCAAAGGAGGTCTGTGGGGTAGCAAGATCAAAGGTGACAGCAACACAATAGGTAGCAAGATCAAGGGAGATCTACTTGGAGTATGTTGAGTACTTAGAGTGCGTGGAGCACTTGTGGAGTGTGTGAAGCACTTGTGTACTGGCAGTAGTGATACTGACTGGTTGGAGGTGAACACCAACTCTGTGTTTGAGTTGTGTGTTGGGATCGTAAGAGAGAGAGTGAGCTCTTGAAGAGATTTACTGTTTATGCCCTAGAGGTGTGGGAGCCCTAGAGGTGTGTAAGGAAGAAGACTGTGGCAATCTTCTTTGTTGTATTTCCTTCTAGAAGAGTATTAATACAATTGGGTATTGTCTCTCATATTCTGTGTTATTTTTGAATTCTAGTTACTTGTGCATTCTGGTTAAATTCCATGTTTAGTTGCTTATACAAAGGTAATCAATTGTGCTTTCGGGTCCTAACACAAAGGGATTCTTTCCATACCCACTAATTCAAATCTTTAAAATTACATGTTTGCTTCCATCTCAAAGATGGGTAAGCTTGAACCCTTCTACATCTCCCTCTTTCTTAAAGGCTGAAAAGTTAGTAATTACATCATTGACGCCAGAGATTTAGATAATGTAATGCCTACCAAAGTGGCTTATGCACTAGATATTACATGTACTCAAACATTTAGTTATTACTATTCAATGAATACAAAGAAAATACCATTGGTTAGACAAATCAAAGACACTCAAGTAACATTGACATATTTTCCACATAAAATAATCAAGATGACTAGTTTGGTTCCATACATTCCTACAACCTATGGAATGTTATTGGGAAGAAACTTCTACAAAGAACTAGGTGGAGAAATTCAAATGGATTTGTCTCATGCCATGATAGTAGTGAAAGGAGTCAAACAAAGGCTGGAGCTTAAATTAAAGAATATATTCACTATACAAAAATAAGATTATTATCATTTAGATATATTTTATGGAAATGTAGGCTTGGAAAATTATATGATGAAGTATGAGGATGAGATGAATGTTATCAGATTATAAAAAATCAATTCAAATGATGTTCAGAATTTTTATTTTGATGATAACTACTCTTATGCAGGTTTTTGGGCTAGTGTGGTTATCATATCACCAAATGAAGAAATGTTTCCTTTCTCCTACAAATTGTAATTTTTAAACACAAAAAATATAATCGACTATGACATATTACTTCTACAACTCAAAGTAGAAAAAGAAATGGGAATCAAGAACCTAAAATCACAAGGTGATGCTAGGTTGATCGTCAAACAAATAAAAGATCAATTTCAAGTGAATAATGATCATTTAAGACATAAAAAAATAGGGTTTGGGATTGAATATAATTTTTTTAATCCTCTTACATCATTACAATTTCATGAAATAAAAATGATAAAGTAAACACTTTAGTAGTCTTTGCTTCACTAATGATTCCTCATCCTAAGTTTGCTACAGATAAGTATACTATTGAAATGGTGTTCTAATTGAGTGTTCCTAAATTTTTTAAAAATTGGAATGTTTTCAATGAAGATCAACATATCATTACATTTTTTGAGAATATGGATAACTTTTGTAACCTTTGTTTTGAAGCAAGTGACTCAACCTATAGGGAATCTATTTCTAGAACCAATGAAGAAGTAATTAATAGTGAAGATAAAAAAGATGGCACATTTCAACTAAAGTGAAATAAGATTCCAAAAGACCTCATTTAACTAGAATAACTCTTTGATAAACATGATAGGTTTGTCAATAAAAAGATGGAAAAAGATTATTTTAGATTAAGAAATTATGAAAAAATAAACATTGGTTCTGAAGAACAACCTAAAATGGTCAACATTAGAAAGTATTTTTATCTTAAAGAACACAAAAGGTTGTCTCATTTCTCAAAAAGTGCATAGACATCCTTTCATATTCATATTTTGTTTTGAAATCCTTCATCCTAAGGAAATGCAACACACCATCTGTCTCAAGTCAATGTGACTCCTTTCAAGAAAAAACAAAGACATAATAGAACCCAAAAATAATTGGGACTATTTTTTAAGAGGTTCAAAAGATTATAAATACAAGAATCATTTTCCCCATTCATCATTCCACATGGATTGTAAACATTATGTTCGTACGTAGTAAAAATGGTGAGATAAGGATTTATGTTAATTTTTAGAATATGAATCAAGCATCTTTGAAGGACAATTATCCATTGCCCATCATGGATCAAGTGTTATAATTTGTCACATGTTTGTATATGCTATCAGTGTTTGATGGATTTTTAGGCTATAATCAAATTTAAGTTGTAAAAGAAGATCAACATAAGACTAAATTTATAGCCTTGTGGGGTACATTTCCTATAGAAGGATGTCATTCGGTCTTATTAATGCAAGTGAAAAAATTCAAAGAGAAATGGACATGGATTTTCATGACCTGAAGAAGAAGATAATATTAGAGTATCTCTATGATATTATAATATTTTACAAGAAACGAAAATGTCATTATTAATATTTGGAGAAAGTATTTGAGAGATGCCAATTCCATGGTATTTATTTAAATACCATAATGTCTATTTTTGAGGTCAAAAAAGGAAAGATAATAGGTCACATAGTGTCTAAATAAGGCACCGAAATTAATCCAAAAAGCATTGAGACTATTCATAAATTGTCTCTTCTGACAAGCAAGATTGGTGTTAATTATTTCTTCAAAAAAAGTGAATTTATTGAGAAGGTCCATGCTTGATTTTGTATGATTAGCAATCAATATAGCTGATATGATGAAAAGAAATGCTTCCTTAAAATGGGTAAATATAAAAAATAAAATTTTAAATAAATAAAATTTTCCATTTCTAAATCACCAATTCTTATATGCCCAAATTTCAAGAGAGATTTCATTATCTACTACTATTCATCTATTCATTAGAGTATACCTTGTCAACCATCCTAGTTCAGATGAATGAGGAAGGAGTTGAATGTCCTATTAATTTCATGATTTATGGTCTAAATAATAATGAAACCAAGTATTCAACTATTTAAAAACATATTTATGCTATAGTGAAGGTTGTGAAACAATTCAGGTATTACATCCTAAATTCTCACTATGTGATTATGGTAATTCATACAATTGTCTAGCCCATATTGACTCAGTAATAATTTGGTTCAAAAAGAGGGAATTAGATATAAAAATTTAAATAATATGACCTTGATATCAATCCAAAAAAACTTGTCTAAGGATGTGGTTCATGTCAACTCATAGAGGAAAATAAATCCAGGAATGAAGATCTCACAAGAAGAAGATGTACATGTGTATTTACCTCTTAATTTATTCCTCAGATTCATTGATGAGTGGCATTGTAAAATAAAATACTTCCTCAAATATGTATAATTCTTTGAAAACATTAGTGCAAAAGAGAAGATAATAATTAAGCTCAGAGCTGCCAAATGTGTAATATGCAAAGACACTCTCTTCAAAAGAGGGATTGATGGTTTCTCCTTAAGGTGTGTGGATAAGAATAAATTAAAAATATTACTAGAGGTGTTTCATACTAAAGTATGTAGTGGTACTTTTTCTTCCCATGTCACAACAAATAATATTTTAATATCCCATTACTATTGGCCTACAATTTTTAGAGATGCTCATGAGTAATTTTCAAATTGTGAAGCTTGAAAACAATTTGTTGGGAGACCAAATATTTTTTCACTACCACTAAAACTAGTTGTGATCTAAACACTGGGGTCTAGAATTCATTGGCACACTCAATCTACACTTTAGTGTTAGACACACCTATGTTGTCACTGCAATTGAATACTTTATGAAGGGGGTTGAAGTTATTCTTGTAAAAAAGACTACTTCCAAAGTGGTATGAAACTTCATTAAAGAGAATACTATGATCAGGTATGGTGTGCCACAGAAGATAGTAATGAATAATGCATAAAATTTTTCCTCTTATGAACTCATATGATTATATTATGGATATGGGATATCCTATCTCATTTTTCAGACTATTATTTGCAAGGGAATGGTCAAACATAATTGAGCAATAAAAACATTATCACTGTTATCTAAAATTTAGTTGATGAGAATCAATAAAATTGATCTAAAAAGTTGTATGATGCATTATGGGATGATTGCATCACACCAAAATGAGCTATTGTGATGTCACCTTTCCAACTATTATATGGCACTGATGCCATAATACTTATCTCAGTGGAATTTCCAACTCTCTAATTGGCTAAAAAAATTGAATATGAAAACTCCTAAAACGACTTGGATAAGAGAATCGTGTATTTGAGAAAGTTGGAAGATGAAAGAGTAAAAAATGTTGATAGGATTGTTGAACATCAAAAGAAAGTTAAAAAGCTATTTGAAAATAAGGTTAGACAAAGAGATTTTTGGATTGGTAATCCTATTCTACTTTAGGATAAAAAGGAAACCAAAGGAATTCATGGCAAGTTTATTTTTTATTGGCGAGTCCTTTCAAGATCTCACACTCCTATAGAGACAAAACATACTACTTGGCTTATCAAGATGGTACACATATTCCATTGCATTATAGTGGAAAATATTTGAAACAATATTTAGAGTAAAAGTGAGTTATCCCGTGCATGTACATATGTGAATTGGGATTTGAGCTTGTTTCCTTTCCTTCTTGTCTTTTCCCTTCCTTATGTCATGTTTCTTGTTTTTCATTGTGTTTCATTTTACCTTTGTTTTTTCCTATTGTCAAAATTATTTGAGCTAGTTTTTTAAATCTATTGTCCAATGGATAAAACACTTGTCTATGAAACTAGAAAATTCTAAAGTTCTTTGTTGACCCTTTTAGATCAAGTCCTCAGTCAGAGCTAGCTATTATCATCAAATTTGATTTCTTAAAAACCCCCTAATTTTTACACCAATGTATAGACCAAGTTGAAGTGATTTTTTTCATTATTAACACTTGGTCTATTTTTAAAATTCTCTTTGATTTATAAAACTTCATAACTTTTGGGATCTTTGGGAACTTTCCCAAGTTCTCCAAGTACCCAAAATATCTAAAATTCTTGAAATCCCAAAAATTATCAAGTCATAGAGTATATCTAGTTTTAAAAATATATTTTTGGCACTTTTAAATCCACCAAAACTCAACAAGTGTCATCAATGCTTTAAATATCCAAACTCTCTAAATTTTTTGAAGTACCAACAAAGTTTATGAAAATTGTCTTTCAACAGTCTTAGTAATTTTAGGTATTCATGAAAGTTAAGGAAGGTACTAATAGTACCCTCAATAATCAAAACCCTAAAAAGTTAAAATAATTTAAAACATTGTAATATATTAAAACATTAAAAGGTTTTTAAATTGGTGTTGTAAGTATCTCAAACTTCTGGTTTGAATGAAATCCATTTTTTTTTTAAATCATAAAAAATCTCTTAAACAATATAAAATGAGATCAAAAGTTCCATTTGTTTGCAAAAAAATTGAACTACTCTATTATTGTGATCCATAGTGCCCAAAGCTTCAAACTTCCACATTTATACCCAAAATCCTCTGATCTCCCTCTTTTCAAGGTTAGTAACTCTAGCACTTTACCTTTCCATTCACTTTCCTTCATTTTTACACATTTACCACCTACATTGTTGTATTCTTTTTCTCTTCAATTTTATTCATTTCCCATTGTTTTTATCCCATCCCTTCTTGTCAACCCAAGAGTTTTCATCTTCTGAGTGAGCTACAACCTTACCCATAAAATTCAAGCTTTTCATTGTGTGAATTTTTGCATTTCAAGTTTTTGAAGTGCCTTAGGTACTTAAAAACTCTAGTTCAATGAAATATGATCTTGAAAAGGTCCTAAAGAGAGTTTTTAAACACTGTTATGACCATTATGACCCAAGCCTCTCACTCACACAAACAATTATTACATCTAGAGATTGCCATCAGAAACTTGAGATTGTTGACTGAAACTATATTATGTGTATCTTCTTCTACCAAAATGAAATTAAAATATTCCTAATATCAAAGATAGTGAAATATGATATATATATATATATATATATATATATATATATATATATATATATATATAATTAGGAGTTTTGGGAATGGATGGCAGATGGGAAAATAACTGTATTAAGATAATGTATTTTTGATAGTGTACTTACACATGCTACTGGAATCTCCATGTTTGTTCAATGTGTATTCTTGGTCATGGATTGTGATAAATAATATGAACCGAAGAAGAGGTAGATCAAATATGTTGATGATATGTTGATATCAAAGCTTGATAACCAATTAATCAATGCAACTTTTAGTATCCCAATTCATGATGAAATATTAGACATCAACAAGGATATTGCTTTAAACTATTGGAACCAAAACAATGATAAATTTTTGAACCTAATCAACCAAACTTGGATTAATAAGAAAATAATAGGATCATCAAAGCTTCCTAAGGTCTTGATTAGGAGAGAATTCCATGAAGAATTATCTGACATCATAACTCTACTGAATAGAGTATTAGGTAATTTAGACACTCAATTTATCTCCAAAAGGATGTGTATCTACATCAACATTATCTACATGGGAAAGCAATTCAATGAATGGAGAGAATTAATTAGTGAAAATATCCATGACTAATTGACAAGACTCAAACCAACCTAATTATTATACATGATGTCATACATGGTATACTATATTTTTGATTTGAGATAATGGCCATAATTAAATGTGGATGGGAAAGACTTCACATAAAAGATGATATATGATAATTTACTACAACTTACTCATGAACAATGCAAGAAACATTTTAGAAGACCAAACAATGCTTTCACTATGTTAGTTGTGAAGACTAGAGGGAAACACAACAACATGAATATTAAAAAAAGTTACTACCTTGGTTAAGAAATATGAAAGTTATTTCTTTCAAACCTACGTTAGAGTCAGAAGGTTTTTGAGTATTCCATAAAAAATTCCAAGATACGCAAGTGATAAGATCATTCTTATTGAGATTTGTAGGCAATTAAGTGAGGTTCACAAAAAGTGTAATGAGAAACATGTAGGAAGAATTTCATTTCTTATTGGCTTGAGTTATTACATGTGAAAATTGGCTCGAGATGCATCTAACACTAAGAAATCCATTATCAATTTCCAAATGAAATTTCATAAAAATATATTTCCCTGTGATAGTAAAAATTTTGTAAAAAACAATCTCAAGCTCGGTCTTGGTTATCTACATATCCAAGAAATTTAACACTAGTAAGAAGATTGTGAGGATGAATTTGAGGTTAGAAAAAGATACTATTCAAGATTGACCTTGGAGAAAATGAAAGCATTTAGATTGGAATGGGTAACTCAAGATAATTGTTGATGGATCAAATATGATTGATCCTATTTTTGATAAGGTGCATATTGTACCCTTACCACTAATTTATTGGTCAATTAAATAATCATTTTATTTGAATGAATGTACCAATTTTATTTTAAAATATCAAGGGTTAGGTTCAAAAATAAATTGGTTGAGTATACAACTATAGAAGTTATAAGGATGCTAGATCTTAGAAAAGACAACAACAATACAACATGGCACACGTTACTAAAAAAAATAGCACTAACGTGTATACTAAGAGTCCTTAGTTGAGTAAAGTAGTAAGTGGTGGGATTGATGAGTATCCAAACAAGAAGAAGTGTTATAATAGACTTGTGATGATGAACCTCAAAAAATACCTTTGAAGCTTATTATTAACAATGCTATAGTACCTTCTTTAGTTTCTCTAGGTGAGGCCCCTTCTTGAAAATAATTAAATCCTTATTTACTAATTACTAAGACAACATAATAGTATCTTGATTCTGACTCAGGTTTGACACAAGCACCTATTTCATCTTCTATTGGCCCAATGCAAACATCTCTTACATCTCATGTTGCTCTTGTGTAAGTGATTATTGTTTCTTCCATTACACCTCCACAACCTCCTATATATCCTCATGTCTCTATTCCATATCCACCTCATGTTTTATCTCCTCCGCTTGTTACATTTCCTCCTCCACTTCCTTCTCCCACTCCTCCTTCACCAGCTCCACAAAAATTTGCTGTCTCAGGGGATCCCATAAGTGCCTCTCAACAGTCTCTTTCTCTACTAGGTCATAAGAGGCTAAAAATACCCAAGTTGTCTACTTTAGGTCCATAAAATGATAAAAAAATGGAATAAAGGTGGTGTAAAGGTTTCTTCTTTTGATTTGATGTAGTAGTCAATTTATTGCAAAGCCCACCACTTAAAGATGCCAAAATGACTTCAAAACTAATATTTGAGTCTTAGGGAACACAATTTATTGAAATTTCAAAGACCATAATTGATAAAAATGAAGAATATATGATCCTCGTCGAATAACTTTTGAGTAGAATACATATTTTAGAATCTACTCATGAAGGAGACATTCACAATTTTTAAGTGTATATAATAAAACTAGTAGAAATAATAGAATTGGGGAAGCAAACTCAAGAACAGCTTGAGAAGAAGGTACAAGCACTTTTTATGTATATTAATACAATTTTGAGTCAAGATAATGTTCCTATGGCTTCTCTCCCAAAATATGTTCCCATTGAGGACATTGACATGAATGTTGTTGTTACCATTCATAAATATAATAATCACAAAAGAGAAATGAAAAATTGGGTTGATATAATTATTTTTGATGACCTTAAATTCATTGGTGAAGTGAGAAGAGTACATGGAATTATAAAGGAAGATCAAATAAAGATCTCAGAATAAAAAAATAGTTTCAAAAGATACTGGATTGTTGAAGAATGTAGTCAAGGATTTGGAGGATATGGCCCATTCTAATGGGATCATACTCATATCCAAGAAAATATTCAGCAAGGCAAAAGATAATATATCATTCATATGGTTTCAAAGTGTGGAATGGAAAATCAATGTTATAAAGGAATCTTGGAAAGACTTATAACAAATATAATAAGCTTTGTGATGATCTCATGACTGAGATCCATGCTCATGTATCGTATATTCATTGTGAATTAATGAAAATTGGCAATACTTAACCATTTTTAGCCATTGAAATCAAAAAAAAATTCCAAAAGATGATCAAGGAAGAATTTTTTAGTGTAGATAATTTTAATTTATAGGCTATGGATAAATTGAGTGACATCCATAGTGCCCTCATTGAATGCAACAAAAATATTCCTAACTTTTTCAAGCAGAATGAAAAAATGATCGCTTGGTTAATAATGCTATAAAATATGATCATTCCAAAACAAAAAAGAATTGGTGCAATTGTTCATAAATTTAGGGAATTTAGGTTAAATTCAACATAAATTAAGTAACAAAGACAAATGGTCACTTTGGTTCAGCCAATAGCTTAACTAGACAAGCCTTCTATTTTTCGTCTCTCTTCTTGATTTCCTCTCTCTTCTTTTTCTATTTTTCCATTGTAATTTTCCATAATTTTTTGTCATTTTAAATTTTTGTAATTTCACTTTATGAAATAGTGAAAGAGAAATAGTTTTATTTCAAAAAAGGTAGTTAAAAATAGTTACGAGGTGGTTATTCAACCTCTAAACTATATATTCAGGGATTCTCATTGTAATCAAGTATTTTTATAGGAAAAATAGTTTTGGTAGTGGAGAAATAAAGAGTATAACTTTGTGTTATTTTGTAGATATTAATACAAGAAGCTTCAATAAGACTATGATTTTCTTCTTCTTAATGAATGATTATTTTTATTATATTTAAATTCTATCTTTGTATCTCCTTCACATTAAAATGTTTAGTGTTAAATTGTTCATATTGTTTGTTTCTTCTACTATATAGAAGTGATTAAAATTTGAGTTTATTCAATCACATATGCTTTCATTATTTGGTCTCATTTTCTCTACATTTTTTATTTTCATCCCATTCAATTTTCTCTCAATTATGCATTTTTTTTCTTGTTCTTAAAACACTTGCACAAAACAATTTTGAATGTGTATAACTATAAATATTTAGTTTGATTAACTTTTCCAATTTTTAATAAAGGGAACCTCCCCTACAAATGAAGGAGGTAATACTTGTCCCATGCATTATTGATAGAAAACCCATATTTTATACTCCATACAAAATATTCCATCAATAGGGATGAGTTGATAATCACTTTGTATCTAATAGGTTGAAGCAAACTTTGAGGGAATATAATTAATAAGTCCATATCAAGTAATTGGTGACACATTTTCATAATCATTATTTTGAATTTAAGCACACCTCACTAACATTCTAATTAGGTCCTTGTTCAAGTTGAGCCAACTGAGAAAACATGATCATTTGACTAATTTTGATTGAAAAATGAGATAAGAAACTATCAACCAAAGAATCAAAGTAGCGTATGGAGCCTAATGGCAGGGAGTAAAACAAAGAAAAGTCATAAGCCTTAAAACTTAAAGGAAATAACTTAGTCAATAGGATAATTTTTTTGCAAAATCAAGACATGAAGCATAGAAATCTTTGATATGATGAGAAGGATTATCCTTGCCATAAAATAATTCAAACATAGGGGATATAAACTCGTAGGTAAGGGGTAGATGAGGACCTCATAAGCCAAAGGATTGAGTAGTATATCATGTGAATTTACCATTTGACTTGTTTTTTGAGATTCTTGGGAAATTATTAGAATTATTATTGCATCACTTGTATTTTTTAGATTATTTGTGAAAGAGCATTTTTTGAGGAGAGGGAATAAAAATAAAAACTACATATGTAGGAATGGATCCTCTATATTGTTGATGAGTATTTTGAAAGATAGGTTTGGATTGACATATTGCTCTAGAAAGTTGATTAACTTAAGGAGGAACTAAAGAAACACTAGGACCAACCTGAGAATGAATAAGCCTGGTAATATGCATGATTGATATATGTAGAGGCACAATAATAAAAATAATGTGAGTAATAGCCTCACTGCCTAGTATGGAAGGAGAACCTATAGAAGGCAAGAATAGAAACATTCAAAGATTCATGATCGGTCATAACATGTTTTTACTTAGACACAAATTATTTGGCTAAAATTTTATTTTGCTCATATTTTAAAACATATATCATTGAATCTATTTCCTTACGATATTGTGAAATCCATTTTTTAAGCAAGCTATATCAATTGGAAAAATAACATTACCATTCATAAAATTGTCATTAAAAGCATTGTTATTTAATTATTATACATTTTCATAGTTTGTATCATTCATGTTTGTATCATTTCATTATCATCCAAGTGTATCAAGTGAAGAAGAATTCACCTCATTAATAATTTCCATTCATTTTAAAATTAAAATGAGTAGTAAATAAATAAATTTAAATAAAATCAATAAATCAACCACTCAATCTATCACTTCACCTAGTAGGTGTTTTAGATATAGCATTCTTTATCAACACAAAAGAGATACACATGTAACATGCAATAAGCTAGGGATAATGATAATACAATAAGAAATCACAACCCTCGAGAAATAAAGATTGAATTAATCACATCAAAATTAGATCCTAGAGGGAAATAGAGCATAAAACCCTATGGTTAAGTATTATATATATAATGACTTTACCAAAATGTTTTAGCACTAAAGTGCACAAGGTTAAAATAATGCTACACTACACCAATAAATAAGTGCAATGGGAAGATTTCATATAAATATAGTAAAATAGGTAAATAAATACTTTCAACGTGTCTAAATAGAGATGAATGAAAGTACCTCTAGATATAAATACTTAACAAAAGGGATTTAGAGTACCTAAAAGTTGACTCACATGTACCTTAGTAGAGTCTAAAAGTGTTGAGAAAAGGGTCCAAAAATAATTCATAAAAGAATCTATAAATAATGCATAAGAGAATATATAAAAATGATAAAGAACTGATTTAGTGACCAATATCACACTATTCTAATAAGGGCAAAGTAGTATCGGATTAATTTGATAGTGATAGACTACCCCAAAATTGGTACTCTAATTCTGATAGTGGCTAGGTAGGTCTAAAACTCTATGAATCCCTATATTTATAATTGATCTAAAAATTTGACCTCTCCTAGATCAATGAATTGATGCACAAAATTTGCTAATAATCCTACTTCTTTGCTTAAGCCCTAATCTACTCCAAGAGACCTTGCAAGGACTTCAAAAAAATTGGTGTTATGTTTAGGGAATTACCTTAGTCACTACCATATTCAATGACAAGTTGGAAATTAATCCTCATGAAAGTTGAAAAGTATATCCATGTATATGATAGTCCCAACCCTTATTCCTAAGTATGAGATGAAAGTAAGCAGTCAATTTTATATACTCTTTCACTAGTCCTTCCTTTGGCATAAGTATGAAAAAATAACTCTCTAATGGATATAAATGTAGGAAAAAACAAAATAAAGGAAATACTTGGATGTAATCCTTGTGATTGGGTGAGCATATAATGTGATCTCTTCATACTACAAATGCATTAAGGTGTTTGTGTATATAAAGAATTATCAAATTCAAATTAAGACCTTATTAGTGCACAAGCTGACGTTGTGGAAGTGGGAAAGCCAAAAATTAGGGCACAATGAACCATGGTAAAATGGCCAAATGACCCACGACAAACACAAACACCATCAAACTGTTTTGATAGTGGTCAAACCATTATTTCACTATTTTGATAATGGTCAAGGTGACAAAAACCATAAAAACAAAGACGTAATGAACTCCATGAAAATCTGGGAGCATCCCAACACAAAAAAATGATAGATCAGAAGGTGTTTAAGAACGAATGATGCTAAATAAGGATATACAAGGCCCAAAATAAAATAAAATGTGTAAGAGCCCAATTTGGACCAATGATCCATACGTAAAAAAACATGACAATAACATTGTAATTAGAAGATCTATATCAAAATTAGGTGTCTATAGTACCACAATAATGGACCATTTTATTGTTTTATGTATTTAACATGATTTAATTAATCACATTTAATAAAAAAGATGCACTTAGGATATCTATCATATAATTATGTAAAAATAGTAGTTCAAGTCTGCCCTAGTGGCTGAAAACACTATACAAGCATAATTAAAAATTTAAAAATAAGTAAAGGACAATATGAAAGGTAAAAGTGATGGATCAATCATGCCTGATGATTAATTCTCAATTTTGGAAGTGGTTATGGGCTATGTAGACCTATATCTACCTATGTGAAATATGTCATACTTGATAAACAAAAATGGTTTGTGCTTCTTGATCAATACTTTTTCCTAGGGAAGAATTGGTGTTACCTACTTATGACTAATGACCATGTCTACCTACACTGAACATGTATTGTCCACTATTTTTGGATTTGTAATTTTTGGTGTAAGTTCACCTCAAGATGCCATATATTATTATGCTTTCACTTTTTAGTAATTGTTGGTAGAATATCTGAAATGTAGTTTTCTTCTTCTCTTGACTTAACTTCCTACAAACTCAAACTAAAAACAAGTTATGGGTTAGGAAACCTCACGGGAGTTACATCTATGTATCCCACATGTTAGAATTAGATGCCACATAGTTCTTGTGTAGTGTAAATGGGATCTCAAGTAAGGACTAGGACGTCTTCTTCCCTAGGTGGAGATGCGACTATATACACTTTTGCCTAAACCTTCTTTTGTTACAATAGGTTGATGTCAGAAAGGTTGAAGTATCAAGGTGGATGAATTCATTGTAAGTGTAATAATAGATGTGGAAAGGGTTTGTTCAATATTGAAGGTGGAAAAGACTCACCAATTTGCACAATTCTTCTTCGATACTTGATACTTAGTGTTTAACCCTAAAATGAGATCTACAGTGCTTGGAGTTAGCCTTAGATTACTATTAAAGGGGTATATAGAAATGGCAATGCACAAGGATGATAATTAGACCTACAACAGGGCAATTGGGTGCTAAAATTAGATATAAACATGCATTGAATTTATATGATGAGATTACATTAAATATAAAAAGTATGAATAAGATATATATTGATATGACAATGAAGTAGTATACTTAGTTGGTTTTGATGCTAACATAATGTTGGATCTGGAGCAGGCAAGAAGTAGGCTGGAAGATAGTTTTGGAACAATCATTAAATTTTGGATTTGACGCTTCTAGAGCTATGGACACTAATGTCAGCCTTTATGTCAATGCTACTATCTAGGTTCGATGCAAGTGTCTTATATGGAATACCTATTGGAAAAGGATGTGACCCCCTGGATACTTATGGGTTTGTCTTCACTTTCGTTCTGATGCATTCAAATCTAGGTCATGGATTATCGCTCTTCATGAAATTGTAAAGCCCTAGTTCTTCATCTTCATGTTAGGCTTGAAAAAAATAGGTTAGTAGGCACATGCTATCAAAATGACCCCAAAGACCCCTCTATTAGTGAGCACTACCTACATAACCAATACTCCAAAGAGGACCTCAGACCGATGTAATTCTCCCATACATATTGGATTATGTGTGAATCATATAATATGTGCAAAGCAAGTACAATAATGACCTAGCTTGTAACTTGGTAAATCAAGTTCTTGAGATACTCCTTTAATACTTCAAACCTGTAGATGTGCTATTCCTATGAGTGGTACATAATCAAAAAGTTTTGTTTAATTAAATGCTTGATAGAGTGCTTTTGATAAGTTGCCTTGGTCTCTCTTGGTATTTTCTAGGTGAGTAATGAATGAGGGTTGATCTTGTATTTATATCAATCTATTTGGAGAAATAACCCACATTAAAGCACTTATGTCGACCATTAGGATACATTTGATTTGTAAATTGGATGACTTTAAGGCACTAGATACTTGTGTCAGGTCAGGACAGTATCGTCAATGTTAGTGTTTATCCCGAATGTTAGTGTTTAAGGAGCAGGAAAGGATGTACAGGGTTAGAAATTATAGAGATGGAAGATAAGTACATTTTAAGCATTCTAGGTAAGATAGAAGGTCTAGGTCATCAACATAAGACTGGTCGAACTAAGATATAGGCCAAGGGGCACAAGATAGAGTAGATGCGAAACTTGTGGAAGTGGGAAAGGACCAAAATTGAGAGGAACAACCAAGGTTTAGATTTTTCAAGTGTACAAGACTAAGGTGTTATATAATCTATAAATATATTCTATTTTTCCCCCTCCCCTCACCCTTAATATAGTAATGAAATTACTAGTTTAAATGAAAGGAATGCATACATGGGTGTGTATAACACACCTTATCTTTGTGTGTGCTCAACTTGAGTGCTTTGTTAGTGTAGGATAATACTTTCCTACTCTTTAGCTTACTTATGTGTTACTTCAATAGAGATGGTTATTCCACATGCATGATGATGATGGGTTTATGCTTTACTTCCACCTATATTGACAAATTTAGTCCCATTTTCATCAGATGGTTGGGATTCTCATATCTTCTATCTATTTGTACATCTATTTTGTAAACTATTTGGTAATGGAATAATAGTTGGTTTATTCTTTGTGTGAAATGTTGAAGCTTTCATCGTTGTTGTAATGATCTCTTAGTGAGATCTTGACTAAAGAGTTTTGTTAACTCTATCATGGTATTAGAACTCCTCCAAGTAATGATTGATCTATTTTAGATTTATCTCATTCAAGCAAATATACCATTACTTTGGTCAAGTTTAGGTTTCTATCATTTGAGCAAATCCACCATTATTTCATCGATTGAGCCCCTTTTTTACAAGCAATGATTGCTTTGTTTTAGGTTTATCTCATTCAAGCAAATATACAATTATTTTGCTTAGGCTTAGGTTTCTATCATTTGAGCACAACCACCATTATTTGTCGATTGAGCCCTTTTTTACAGTGATTTTCATAGCCTTTTGAGCTACTTTCTGCAGTCAACTATTTTTTGGTGCATTTTCAGGGCTTCTAGCATATGGCATTGAATCTGGAAGGCATCAAAACGCTTGGATCCACTGTCAATTTATTGAAAATTGAAAACTTTGCAATAACTCATTTTTTAGAAGTTTTTCGATATTACCAACGTACATATACGTATAGTACATTTACTCCTTTTTTTTTTAATCTGGATTTTTATGGGTTTCGTGAGATTTTTAGTGGGTGTTTGAAGTTCTTTTCCTCTTGACACCCCTACTATAAAACTTGTGAGCCATACTTTTTTGAGTGTTTGTGGCTGGTTACTGCATGTGTTCATAGTGGTATCGATGGCTGGTTAAGGCATAGTTGAATTAAGATTTGTATTCAAAGTTTTTTTTAGGGGTTTAATATTAAACTCAGATCGTCAACCACCATCCATTACCAAGTCAGGAGGGACTTGTTCCCATTCTCAACATTGGCATAGATCTTCCACCGTCGAGGATCTATTATTGAATACTAACTAGATCGAACCAACTTAGCATGCATTACCCTGAATCTTGAATGTTGCTGCCTCCTTTCATTAGACATTTATATGCTCGATGAACGTTGGCATTGCCCCTCTGTTGGTTATATCGTGCTTTGACGCAGACCACTCCAAGTATTGATGCTGCCAAGCTATGACCTTGCTTTCTCCATACTGTTTTGATCATTCCTTTTAAATAGATCTGTGGCGTAATTGGTTTTCCAATTGAAACCTACGTGGAAGCATTATATCCACGACAGCTCTCACATCTTTCTATACAAGTTTGTCCTTTCTTTAAAGCATAGGTGAAAGTGAAGGCGAGCATTTCATTTGAAGGTATTAAATATGGTTATGGAAAACTTTTATCTTAAGACATTGTCCTCTCTTTTACGAAAGAATGATTTTAGTAGGGGTGTTTTATGAAAGGGGCCGTATCCCTTAAAGTGGTGGGGGCACAAAACCTTTTTTTTAATTATTATTATAAACAAAATATCTTTTGGATTATTTTTATATAAAAAAATATATTGTAAAGTGGGCAAAGATATTGGAGGGAGTAATCTTATTGTTGTTTTGTCAATATATTTTCCATTACTATCTTGTTTGATGAAGATAAAGGGTGAGGTCCAATTTAGAAGGAGGTAAAACACCTTCCTAAGTAAATGAACTCTCTTTTGATTTTGTTTTCTCAATGCAATTTTTTGGATGCATTTTTGGTTGTTACCGACATCCTATTTGCATGACTTTGGTACATATTACTCGTTCTTAGCCTGTATTATATTGTTTATGCCACTATTTCACTTTGCACTATCTTGGATACATTTTTGGATGAGTTCAACGTTCTTTTGCATGTGTTTTGTAGGTTGTCATTTTTAACAGTTGATCTTTTCGAGTGTGTTTTTGCATGTATAATGGTTTTTTTTCCATTTATCACTCTTTCGTCAGCGCACGACATGTTTTATTTTAGTTTATGCATCGACACTTTGACACTCTTGTAGTTTGTGTCATGTCTCCATCAAGACCCTTTTTTAGTGCTTTGCCTTCTTCTATGGAGAGAGTTTTTTGTTCCCTTATTTTTGGAGCAACGATCATGATTTGTGATGTTTTTTTTAATAGGGTGACAGTCTCCTTATTTGAAGCTATTTTGGTAAAGTTCAGTGTCTTCTTTATTTCCATTTAGTATTTTTGTGTATGTGATATATTTTACTCACACTAAATTATAAAGTGTCATGGGAGGTTTGTTTTTGCAACCTAGTCTACCTTCATGCATGTGTACCTTAGTTTGTGCACCATTTACTATTTTAGTTGTCAATATTTATCATCAACATTAGGGCCATTTGCTTGAGATAACTTATCTATACTTTTGACACCACTTTTTCAATAATTAATAGTCTCCCACAGCTTAAAGAGTAGCTATTATGGTGAATCCTAGTGTTATCTTGTCTTTTTTGATAGTTCAATAGTCTCTTTCAACGTGATATGGAGCTATTATGGTACATACATTGTCATCTTATTTAGTGTTCAAGTAGTGGATTTAGACCACTCATGCAAACTTTTTTCCTCCACTCTACTCATTTAACATTATGGAAAGGTGTGCATACATATTTTTTAATGTCACTCTACCTAGTCAATAGTATGGGTGGTGTGGTGTAGATCCTGCTTCTTAAGTGTTGAGTGTCCCTTACACCTAGCAGTACTCTTTTGCACTTTTGACACCACTGAGAGTCTTATTGATTGAATCTATTCTAGTGAAGCCCAATGTCAGTTGTTTTGGTGATCAAGTAGTGGATTCAGACCACTCGTGTAGATTGAGTTTTTTATGACTTGTGAGTGCTTGGTGTATGAACTACTTCAACATCACTTTTGGGAGACTCTCTCTCTCTCTCTCTCTCTCTCTCTCTCTCTCTCTCTCTCTCTTAGGAGGATTTTTTCATACAAGTTTTCTCCTTTTCTCTACTTTAATATATATAGTACTTTTTTTAGTGTTTTCTAGACTCATCATGTGTACATGAGTATCTTCTTCAGTGACTTTGTTTTTTAAAATTTATATGAATGTTTTTTACTTGTTTCCATGGTTTTCTTAGTGATTCTTATAGTGACACTAGTGTGGTATCCCTACTAGTAACACTCGTGTGGCAACCCTACCTATCTTTATGCTCACTTCTCACCATCTTGTTGGAGGGTGTTCAAGCAATGTTTCCTCAAGTTTATCATTTTATCTAGTATTTTAGATCTCAGTGTTCATGTTCAGTGATCCTCGTATCCAACACCATTCTTAATTTGACTTGGCAGTTATAGTGATTTGACATCGATGTATTCTGTTAAGATGGATTGAAATTTATAAAGACACTTGTCTTCACAATGCATCCTTTAATGTACATGGGTAACGTAACAAACCTATTGTTGGGATCCATTTATTCTACCCATTTAAGCTATGCTTAATGGGGGTGTTGGTGTAGGATATCACTTTCTTACTATTTAACCTACTTAGGTGTTACTTCATTAGAGATTTTTATCCCACATTCATGATGATGATGGGTTTATGCCTTATTTCCACTTATATTGAGAAAGTTAGTTCTACGTACATGGGATGGTTGGGATTCTCCTATCTTCTACCTATTTGTACATATTTATTTTAAACTATTTGGTAATGGAATAATAGTTGGTTTATTCTTTGTGTGCAATGTTGAAGCTTTCATGGATGTTGTAATGATCTCTTGGAGAGATCTTGGCTAAATAGTTTTGTTAACTCTATCATGCTTTGCTGGTAATTGACTTGAAACCAAGAACATGTTACAGTAAATAATCTAGAATTGATAGTATTTTAAAAAATTAAAATTTAAAGATAAAAGTTTAGGAGTACATCTATGTGTCAATATAACTGCCTTACCTATTTGTAAGTTGATTTGAAAAATATGTAACATTGTGAGGCTCTAAAATTGAAATCAAGACAAATGTAGATAAATCTTGAAAGTGCATATATATATATATATATATATATATATATATATATATATATATTGGAAGGTTCATGCCCCTAACCTTAGATCAAAGGTGAGTTGCCACCTAATAATTGAGATTAGCTCAATCATGCAACCCAATGATATTTACAATCTGGTGAGGCTGGCTCATATAATTAAGTCTAAGTTAAAAACTTAGAAATATTATATTTACAACCTGAGTGTTTTGATCACCTCAACCATACCAAAAAGTGAACCAACTATTGTAGTAAACTAACTCAATAAAGTCCTTGAAACTCTGACTGAGGTGTTAGTACGTAAAAGTTTTTAATGCAATAATAATCCATAAAAGAGTTTTAGAATTTGAATCTGATTTGGATTTTTTTAAATTAGGTACAAATTACATAATATATGCACCTTGGATATGTCTCATGTTGAAACTATGTATAATAATGGTATCAATATGTGAAATTCTACCACAACTATGAGTCAATTGTAAATTTAGCTAATTCAAAAAATTGTGTAAGTGGGGAGAGCATGCTTCCAAAGCATGCCCTCATTATATATGGAGAAATCTAAAAATTTATAAAAGTACTAATGTAGAGATCATGATTCCAAATCATGCTCCCACTATAATTTGGAGATGCTAAATACTGAGTAAGTAAAGAGAACATGATTCCAAAGCATGCTCCCACTAAATTTGAGAACTTTAAATGTGTATAATCTATGATATATGACATTCCTCCACTAAATCTATAAACTAATATAAGTAACATATATTGATTAAGTGTGGAGAATATGCTTCCAAAGTATGACCTCATTAAATCTGAAAACTATGTTAAGTGTGGAGAACATGCCTCTATGACATGCCCCCACTAATATGCCACCTGTTTGAGGTGAGAGAAAGATAGGAACTGGTAGTTACCTTACCTCAAAAAGATAAGACAACAGCATAATCTATGAATGGAACCATGTAGCATATAAAAGGAACATGTATAGGTAGATACATCATTGAAGTGCATAGAACCAATGTGATCACCTGAAGGCCTAAGATGCATGATAAATATCATGGCAATGTCTAGATAGTAACAATATAATTTTAATAAGCAAACAAACACACGTACAAGAGCACTCAAATCAAGTTAAAAGGCAATGGTCTAAAGAGACTACAAAAAGGGGGCATGTTTAAATGCCACAAAATCAAAGGGACATGACTTAGTCAAATGTTTACAAAAGTAAGGATGACATATTCAAATGTACGTATAAAAAATAATGACATATGCAAATGTCAATGAAAGCATACAGAGGCATGAGGGCCATAATCAAATGAGCATATTCAAATGCTCGAATAAGAAAGAGAATAGCAAGGGAAGACACTTAAATAAGTGTAAAAAGTAAAGCATAAGCAACTGACATAAACATGTCATAGTAGCTCATGGATCTAATATGTTAGGGGAAAAAAATGTCAAGTGTATAACATATCCATTACCATGTGTAAGATATAAACATGGATAAAGGCATGTGTAAGTATAGAAGTAAGCTTAAACATGATAATGAAATGTGATCATTGAATCATATAACTTGTATGTATCAAGATCAAATAAGTGAATGCCCCCAATGTCTTCATGACATGAGTAGAGAGAAGGCTCAACATCCAAAAATAAGAATAGATCATGTATTTATGTATGCCTATATCACACTCAAATAGAAGTGAAACACACATGTGTGTATGTAGAAGTAATAGGTATGCTATACATCACCATGGAACTAAAATAGATTCCAAAGAGCCAATATAACATGTAGGTGTCAAACATATTTTTACATTTTCTTTTTTTTTTTGATATTTTTCAAATGTTTGAAAATGAAAGATCATCATATGATGCCATCCAATGGATGGTCATAGATATATCCCCACTATGAACTTGGTGTGATAGTCTTGTGACATTATTGAGGAACACGTATATATTCAATATCTATCAATGTAGTATCAGTGATACTCTATGTATGTAAAATATGACTTTATGGTCATGAAGTAGAAGTAGAAGTAAAAGGAGTAGGGGTTCATGGAAACCATCACAAGTGCTTTGTGATTTATTTTTAATAGCTATAATAGGAATTTGTGTAGGTGTTCTAGATATCTAAACATGGTGTGTAGTAGATGGGGATTCTTTGGAATCCAATGTCTTTGATATAATGGTATCTCAAGTATTGGACTCCTAGTAAAGGGGATTTCCTGTTACTTACCCTTTTGTGGTGAATTAGCCTTTGTAGGCTTGGTAATTAACTGTATGGGTATATGTTTCTCTTTTTCAAGAGGATGCTCATATGGAATGCTAGAAACTATAACTATCCAATTAACATCAATGTATTTAACACACCCATGCACTGTAGAAGGTACTACTCGAAGTGAATGGATCCAGGGTCTTTCCAATAACATATCAAAGATTCTAGTGGAAGGTATGACTGAAAAGGTAGTAACTACATGTGTAGGACTACCTTGTAAAGGTATGTCAATCTCACCAAGAACCTTTTGAGAGGTTCTATCAAATATTCTAACTGATCTAGTAGAAGGATACAAATCATGATTAGTATAATCCAAGTGCATAAGTAAAGTCATGGTTTAAACATTCTTACTTGCACCATTATCAATCATAACACTGTGTATAGGGTGTTAATCAATGTATGCTCAAATGAATATAGAATGAAGATCACATCATCATCCTTAATCTCACTGTCATCAAAAGTAATACAGGGTCCCTAAATCATAGGAGGTATATGTCGTGTGTAAGTACCAATAATCCCATCTAGTAGGTGTCAATAATGTGGTGGAGGACAATGTGCATTATATGCCATTTACACTTCTAGTTCCTTCTTAGAATGGTCTTGCAAAGGATTGTTAAATATTTTTAATTAATGGTAATCACTAGGTTGTGAGCTTGATTCCTTTAGAAGATCCTCAAATGTAAGCTTTTGGTCATCAATAAGATCTTAGATCTTATGCTTCGTGGTAAATCATATGCTTGTAGAATTCCATGGTCCCTAATGATAATCACAATACGCATTCACATCATATCATTTGGGTAGAGGTCAACTCATATCAACCTCAATAGCATGAGGGAGAGATATAAGCTGACACTTTAGTAATTATAGGAATAATGAAGCTAAGGACTCTAGTAAATGTGTAAATTATCTCTTTAGTGCATTAGATAGGACAAGATGATTAGGCTATTGTGAAACTGTGTTGATTGTGGTGGTTGTTTTCTTTTTAGGCTTAGGAGGTTTTACATTATAACTTGGTTTAATTGTAAACTTTTGTCACAAACTAACCTTGTGGCCCCTTTCGGATACTGGACTATAGCCTGCTTAACATGTTTGATAGCACTTTGACTATTGACAGTTGATGTTGGTTTTGATTTTAGATGGTTGTAATGCAGGTAGCTCGAATAGCCGATGTGACATGTTATGTCATACTTGATACCTGCATTGGATTCAGTATATCTTGTTATGCATACTACCTACACTAGATTCATTTTATCTTGTTTTATGTATGTGCTACTTCAGTTAGTTACATTGATATATCATGTTTTACTGGATGCGAATTGATGTTGATTTATGTTGTAGATGTTGGTTATGTCATAGGACATGTTTGGGGTCACAGTCATTAGTATTGACTCTGGTCCCTTTCATAATTACAAATGACTGTACTTGATTTATCATTTCATGTCTATTGATTCATTATAAATTATTATTATTACATTGATATCATTTAGGTACTATTGATGTCCTATTTGGTGGATGCAAGGACTAGGCCATGAGTTAGGCTCGACATTGGGTTTGGACATCTCAGGTACATCTTGGGTGATTAAGTAGTCAGAATGTCATTTCAATAGGTATAATATGTACTATGTGATATTGAGCCACCATCATTATATGTATTTGTATTATTATTTTTTGTCATTATTGGTCTCATCCTATTTTAAGCACGTGTGTTCTATTCTTGTTCCTTGATCAAGATTGTTGAGTTTTGGCATCGTCATTCCTCATGCCTATACTTGTGTGTTTGAGGTCATTTTTCCACTCTGGTTATCCTACCTAGGTGTTGTGAACTCATGATGATTAAGCCATAAGGAAGTGGCTTATCTTATTAGCCTGTTATACTTAGTTCTGTGTGTTGACCCTTTTTTTTTATGGCATTATTATTTTGTGGATTGTCTTTTATCCTGGTTGGGGTTGGGTTCATTTAAGACCTGTCTGGTTCTCTCAACCTTGTAAAATCATCCTTATCAACCTCTATCATGGATGATTATTTTCCTTGAGCTTCATTTTGATTTCTCATTTTTTATGATCGTTATCATTTTAATCATGATTATGATGATGATTATTATTATTTTAAATGAATTTATAATGGTTATTATCATTTTGATAGTTCCTTACTTTGTTAATCATTTTTATTTAATGATTTTATTAATTATTATTATTTATCGATTTATCATTTCTTATTACTGTTGTCATTGTCTTAATGATATTTATTAATTTTATCATTTACTGGCTTTATATTTATTATTATTTTTAATCAAATTTATAGATACGATTACCATTATTATTTTTATAAATTTATCATTTTGATTAATTGTCAATTATTGATTTTGTATTTATTATTTAATAATCATTATCATTATTCTAACCTTATTTTATTTTATTATTTTTTAATTGTCCATTAGTTTATGCATATTGCCTTAGATGGCGTGTTTGCTCCAAAAGTGGAAATGTTTTGTGATTTTATTATTAGTATTAATGATTAAATTATTTTATTCTTTTCATAAGGAGGATATATATATTATTTATTGTTTATTTCCCCTAGCTTGGGATATACGCCATAAGAGCATTGACCCAAGGGAAGAAGGGGGATGCATAGTGGTTTGGGCAGCGTGCAGGGGGATGAAATTTGGCAGAGGGAGTGTGGTGTGGGGAATGGGGCATATCATGGAAAATAGGATGCATGGGAGATATATGAAGCAGAGGAGGCGTGGGTAGTAAGAAGAAGATGTCATTGGAGGAGGTGAAAGAAAAGAAAATAAATGCAGAAAAAAGGAGGGTGAACTAGAAGGCATAAGGCAAAGTGTAACATAGAGAAGGATGCATTAGGCTTGAGCCCTGGTCAGAGGAAGTAAAATAGTGGTTGGGCATCAACTCACTCAAATAAAAATAAGTGATGATGTAGAAGAGAGGAATGTTAGGGAAAGGAAATAACAAGCAGAGAGGAGTACGACAATGCAAGGCATATGGGAAGAAAAGAGGCATGCAACAGTGAGGAGGAAAAATTATATGATAAGGAGATTATTTTTCCATAGGTGCTTTGGGCATTGGCCCTAGATAGTCATTTAGCTTGGAGAGAAGAACAATGTTCTTCAAATGCCTATGCTAGAAAAGAAATTAGAAAAACCAAAAGGAAACATTGTATTATCCCCCTCATCCACAAATAATACCTGAAGGATTTCTGTATTACATTATGCTGGTTCGGATCACTTATTACCCTACATAAAAGGTCACATGGCATCCCTACAGCTCTTTCGGGTATGTTTTTGCATTTAATTTTATTAATCAGAATGTGGTCCTTCAATAATTGCATTCCATATTCATGGAGAAGTCGTGATACTTCCCCTATGAATATTTTAAGGCCCTAAATCATCTAAGATTCATTTTATTCTTACTAAAATATTTAAGTATCTTCGTTGTGAAACCATGATTTCCATCTATCAAATAATAACAAAATTAAATCATAAGATTAAGTATTAATTGATGTGGAGAATTTTTAATTAATCAATGAACTCAAAAATTATTTCACCATGTCAGTGGTAGGTACTTAAATATTTATAATCCCTGTAGTAAGTATTGGAAAATTTGATAAAACTACCCTTAATAAGGTCTCTAAAACAATCAATTTTTTTCTAATACCCTATTGGGCATTTTCTTATGGATTGGACATCGTATGTATGCAAGGATGGGTATATTTGAGACGTTGACATCATATCCACCATTATGCATATATCCTTTTTGGATTTAAGATTGACTTCTAATAGAATTGATTATCCATGCTATTGGTAATCCCTTATTTTTGTTAAGGTGTGGAGCTAAAAGCTTCAACTGTTTGCAGACACAAGGAAGGATGCTGAAGATCCAGAGCCACCGGCATCGGCAATATGACCGACGTCGGTCAGATGCAGTGGAGAAGGAGACCGGTGACGACAGATAGTCGGTCGACGTCGGCAGCACCAAACAAGCAAGGACTGACGTCGGTCGCCTGTGTATTTCTAGAACTGTTGTTGACAAATAGTTAGTTAAGTGAAGTGAGTGTTTGCATGTCAAACGACTAATTATAGTCACGAGCTGCGTGTCTAATTATTGTAACTAGAGTTCTATTTTTGTAACCATGGGATTCTATTTAAAGACCCATAAGGCATGTATTGTAATAATCAAGAAGGCAAGTAAAAGCATTGAAGCTAGCAAGGTCAAGGAGATCAGCTGAAGCATTCAAGGAGGGATAGCAACTCAGACTTTAGAGTTGTTGTGTTGAGCAAGAGAGAGAGGGAAGAAGGTCTTGAGGTATGGCAAGCCTTTGAGGTGGAGGAAGAAGTGGCATCTTCCTTATTGTATTTTCTTCTAGTAATATTTAATACAAGAGTGTGTATTGTTTCTCAAATTCGTTGCTGTCTCAAGTTTCTAGTTACTTTATCATTCTGGTATAATTCCGTGTTTAATTGCTAATACGAGAAGTAATCATATGTGCTCTAATTGGTAGAGCTAGATCCCCTGACAAGTGGTATCAGAGCTACAGTTTGCAGGAAGCAGGGTATTGTTTTTTGATTACAGGTCATTCACAGGGTTTTCTGATTGAGTGGGAGTTCAGCAATGGCAGAAGAAAGTAGGCTACAAATGGAGAAGTTTAACGGCAAGAATTATCAACATTAGAGGATGCAGATTGAGGACTATCTGTATCAGAAGGATTTGTACTTACCGTTGGGTGGGGTTGCATGCAAGCCCACAGATATGAAGGATGAAAAATGGAGTGTTCTTGATCGGAAGGCTCTCGGTTCCATAAGGTTGAGCCTTGCATCGTCTGTGATTTCTAGCTTATCACAGTGCAAGACAACGGAAGAGTTGATAAAGTCCTTGGCGAATTTATACGAAAAGCCCTCGGCTTCTAATAAGGTATATCTTATGAAGCATCTATTTACTTTGCAAATGCAGGAAGGTGGATCGATACATACTCATCTCAGTGATTTCCATGGTTTGGTAAACCAACTAGCTTCAGTCAATATTGTTTTTGATGATGAGGTAAAGGCTCTCTTGATTTTATGTTCTTTGCCTGAAAGTTGGGACGGTTTGGTTATGGCAGTAAGTAATTCTGCATCTACTTCTAAAATCTTAAAAGTTGATGATGTTGTGAGTGTGATCTTGAATGAGGAAATACGCAAGAGAAGCACAGGTGAATCATCAGGGAATGCTCTAAGTGCAGAAAGCAGGGGATGGCAAAGGGAGAAGGTTGAGCAAGGGAAATCAAGGTCGGGAAGGAGATTCGAGTCCAAAGGTATTACCTGCTGGTTTTAAGGACATACGAAGGAGTGTTGGTTGAGAGACAAAGAGAACCAACATGCAGGTATGGAAGAAGCAAAGGATGCAAATATTGTGATGCAGGACGCTCTCATACTTTCTTCGGATAGTCAGGTAGGATCATGGATTTTAAATTCTGGTTCATCTTTTCATGCATCCCCAAATAGAGATTTGTTTCATGAGTATGAACAGGGAGACTTTGGAGTGCTCTATTTAGGGGATGGTACACCTTGTCAGATAGTTGGCAAAGGGAAAGTGCAGCTGAGATTGCAGATTGACAACACATGGGTGTTGAAGGAGGTCATGCATGTTCCAATTTTGAAGCAGAGTCTGATTTTTGTAGGAAGGTTGGGAGATGAGGGATGCACAATAACCCTCACAACGGACTCTTGGAAAGTTACCAAGGGAGCACTTGTTCTCACAAGAGGTAAGAAAGTAGGTACTCTTTATCTACCTACTTGTATTACTGATTCTACTTCTGGTGTAGATTCAAAGATGTGGCCTAATAGGCTTGGTCACATGAATAGGAAGGGAATGGAAGTTCTTGATTCAAAAGGTATGTGTTCAAATTTGGAAAGCATAGATAGAGTTCATTGCAGAAAGAGGAAATTTGATGCTTTTGATAGGAACAAAGAAGCCTTGGTGTTTACGGAGGAGATGAAGGACAGAGATCAGTCACAGGGGCTAAATAAATCTGAGCAGGGTAGCATGGACAGAGGTTTGACCCAAGAAGAGCTCACGAATGAAAATTTCATCACTTATAGGAACACACAGACACCGATGCCAGTCGCTTGGCACCGACGTCAGTCATCCAGATATCGACATCGGTCATTTGCAAACTAGCAGGGTCAGTAGGTCGGGTAGGAGAAGTCCGACGTCGGTCATAAGGACTGACGTCGGTAGGGGGGACACCGGCGTCAGCCAGGGAAACAACGTCGACAGTCAGGGTCAGTGCAGGGAACCGACATCGGTCGGGAGCAGACTGGGAGATGGCCGATATTGGTCACTAGAATGGATGTTGGGTGAATCAATAAGTCTCAAACACCCATGTGGAGGTTAGGAAGGTATGTGAACCTCATATTCATTATTCACCTTCTTTATATTGCTTACTGATAGTCATGAACTAGGAAGATGGAAGAAGCAATGCAGGTAGAATCCAAAAACAGTGGGAGCTTGGCATGGATGAGGAGTGTGAGTCCTTGAGTAAAACCAAACAGGTATTTATTGGTAGAGTTGTCAGCTGGAAGAAAACACTGGATAGAGGGATGGATTCCCATATTAGAGAAGAGAGTGGATGGACACGTGAGACAGAAGGCTATGGTATATGGTCTTGTTTAGGCTGCAGGCAATGGAGGTTTGACCATTGTATTTTATCTTTACCAGGTTGGATAATATTAGCTACATTATCCTGTTACTATATTGTGTTACTTGTTACAGGGTTTCATATACAGGGAGTTTTCTGAGCTAAGGGTAGAGTTGGTTCAAAAGTATGTCATGGAGAATTTGGGAGCAGCAAAATTCTTTTGGCATAAGATACAGGTATAGCATCACAGGTTTGCGTGGTGGTTGGTCTTCAATAGTGACTTTGAAGAGGGATACAGAGCCTAAGGAACAAAATAGATGGTGTACAGGTACAGGTACAAGTTGCAGCTATTTATCTCCTAGTGGGAGATTGTTAAGGTGTGGAGCTAAAAGCTTCAACTATTTACAGACACAAAGAAGGATGCTGAAGAACCAGAGCCACTGGCATTGACAGTATGACCGACGTCGGTCAGATGCAGTGGAGAAGGAGACCGGCGATGATAGACAGTCAGCCGATGTCGATAGCACCAGACAAGCAGGGATCGACGTCGGTCGCCTGTGTATTTCTAGAACTGCTGTTGACGAACAGTCAGTTAAGTGAAGTGAGTGTTTGCATGTCAAATGACTAATTATAGTCATGAGCTGCGTGTCTAATTATTGTAACTAGAGTTCTATTTTTGTAACCATGGGATTCTATTTAAAGACCCATAATGCATGTATTGTAATAATCAAGAAGGCAAGTAAAAGCATTGAAACTAGTAAGGTCAAGGAGATCAGCTGAAGCATTCAAGGAGGGATAGCAACTCAGACTTTAGAATTGTTGTGTTGAGCAAGAGAGAGAGGGAAGAAGGTCTTGAGGTATGGCAAGCCTTTGAGGTGGAGGAAGAAGTGGCATCTTCCTTATTGTATTTTCTTCTAGTAATATTTAATACAAGAGTGTGTATTGTCTCTCAAATTCTTTGTTGTCTCAAGTTTCTAGTTACTTTATCATTCTGGTATAATTCCGTGTTTAATTGCTAATATGAGAAGTAATCATATGTGCTTTAATTGGTAGAGCTAGATCCCCTGACAATTTTTACTCCTGATATTGGAGTGGGTCATTTCTCAACCTATCGAGTTGAAAGAACTAGCGATAGACTATTGATTCTATTATTTATTTTGATTGAATAAGGTCACATTATTGCTTGTTTTTGGATTGTTGGATTCATTGAAAGAATAAAGGTTGGATGTACTTGGTCATTTACAAACCAAATCGAGTTCATCTTCTATTATGAGTGTTATGCCTTCCCTTTCTGACTTGATTGAGTTGATACGACTGTTGCGGGTTGATCCCCTTGAGTTTAATTATGTTACACTTAGTTAAGCCCATGTCATGACTGAGTGTTATGGTTTCATGTTTTTTGCATTTCTCTCTTTATCCATGTAGATGGTTTTGTAAGTCCTTACTGGTGGCTCAATATTATGTGTATACCTCTTACCTCACCTGAGTACCTGGTTGCCAAAACCCTCCACCAAGATGATGATTGGGGTGGTAAATGCCATCGATGGTTGGGCTCATAGGGTTGGTTTTGACGGGGTCCTCTTGGAAGTGTTCATTTGCTTCATTGTTGTACTTGGATTTGCTTGTGACGGCTTCCCTTGTTCATGCCTCTTCACACATGTTGTGGGACTGATCGATTGTAGCTATTTACTCATTTTATGTTGTAGTTCATCTTATTTCCTTATGCAACTTTATACTATTTTTATACCCAAAAAAAGAATAGTATTGGCTTTATGTTGTTATTGAGGCATTTTATGATAATTGCTCGATAAATGAATATCTAACCAACTATATTTACACATTTGTATTGGGATTTATTTACCATATGAGTGATAGTATATTTAGAATACAATATGTTAAATTTGATTTTTACATATTGTTGTATGTGTATGGCTTAATGATGTACTTGTTGATTTTAATTAGGCACAAAATTGTAAAAAAGTTGTTATTGGAACAATTTTAACCATAATGTCTTTAAACTTGAAAAGGTAAAATGGCATTGCTTTATGATGTGCTAGAATTAGTTAGAGGTTGTATATTTCTTGGGTAAAATTATGTATATTCTTACATGGATTTCATGATGAATTTTATTTAGTGACATCCTCACAACATGGAATGCTTGTTTAGTAAATAGACTTATCTTGTGTTATGACAATAGAATGATGATTATATGACGTCCCTTATTGTAACATTGTTACTAAGCACATGGTCTTAACATGTTATAATTTTGGCTAAAATTAAGTGGTTCCAAATAGATTATTCAAGTAGTTCATTGGTGATTCAAACAATGGGTTTTCATTACGATATTGTGTCAATGAATGTTTATGGGTTGTAATGTCATTCTAAGTGGGCTTACTTCTATTTCTTAAGCAATGAAGTAATCTAGATTAATGTTTTTCATATGTGAACCACATTGTGGATTATGGATTATACCATTAATGGTGTATTAGTAATTTAGATTTACGACATATTTCTAAAATTCAAGTAACTCAAATATTTTTAACGCAACTCTCGATTAATGGAAGTGACTATAAGGTAATTAATTCTTAAATGAGAATAGATAGTCATTGATTTCACTAGATATGTGTGTGCTTAAATACTAAGCTTATCCTTGCCAATGGATTCCTAGTATACCTTGTATGTGTTCATTAAAGCAATAAATAATTCTAAAATTTGGATAAGGATTTAATAATCTATGGAAACCTTAATGATTTTATTTGGTTATATGAATAAATAATCCACCTCGACAATGAGTTAATAATTTATAATCTTCCATAATAACACACAAGCTAATGCCTAAGACTAAGTAATGAACTCTTATGTGGTCATATGTATGCTATTTAGATGGCATGAATCCCTATGTTTTACAATATTCATATGTGTTAACTAAATGATGAGTAAACAACATTTAGGTATAAACCCTTATGGTTGGCTTACGGGATGGTATGCCTATGTCATGTGGAGTGATTATTTTCCCAAATCCAATTATATACTTATTCATTAGGGGGATCACATGTGTGATGTCACCCACCTAGATTTCAACATATCGTACCTCATCTAGTTTAAATAAATATAATTCTTCTTCATGGAGTTATATCATGTGTGTGTGGCCTTCATCAATTAAGGGAACGAAGGTGTATTTTTTTCTAAAAGACCCTAGATCATGGTATGATGACCAATAGGGCAAGTCATTGCTTGGGTGATTCCCCAAAGGGATTTGGGACCCTTATGCTTACACCATGTTGGCTTTAGTAGTGGGTTAGAGATCTCCACTTGTTGATCTCACAATGTGATAAGACTTGCTAAGCAAGTTTGTGAGATGGACCCTTGTGTCAATTTTTTGGAACTACATGCTTGAGTATTTCACTTTCAATATATCTTACCTACTTATAAATCATTTAACTAACCAAACATTCTTGGATGTGCTTGATTCCATTCTAGTTGTTAAGGCATCATCCATTGGGACGTTTGAGATGCTGATGGTGGGCTGTTAGTACTTCTCGTAGAGTTGTTGAGTTGCATTTGACTACAATAATTTTATGCAGTGGGCCCTTTTATTTTTCTATTATATACTCTGAAATATAATTTTAAAAAAATGGGTTATTTCCCCTGGTATCATAGCTTATGCTTTAGAGGTTTTCGATGAGTTTGGACACCTTGCATTGATTTTTGGCATGTACTTGAGATAAGTTGGTTGAGATTTTGCATGTTTATACATACCCTAGCAAGGGATTGTGGTTGCATAATGTACTTGAGTGGGTAAATAAACATAGTGTAGATGTATATATCTCTTTAGAGACTTATTTTGCTAACATGTATGCATATGCCTTATGACGACTGAATGCCACTTGTATGTTTATGTTGTCTTGGCAAGACTAAATTGAAACCTTGTACTTTAGCATGCATACTGAACCATGACTAGATTTATATGCCTGGTATAGACCTCTATCTATCTTATTTGCTTGAGGAGTCTATGTTGTGACCCTTATAAAGTCACTTAGCCTCTTGGATGAATTAAATAGTACTTTTATTAGTGCTCTACTTATGTAAGCTTAAAGTAATGGAAAGTTCTTGTATTATAGAGTTTATATGTGTGTGATTATGTATGCAAAAATCAATTAATTTTTTCATGTAATATTGTGATGCTTACCCATGGATTTGGTTGGGTCAACCCTTCCCTCATTGGTTGCATTTAGGGCAAGCGTCACTAGTCAATTGTTGACTTATATAGGTAAGTTAATGGAAGACTAATGATCATCATTTCATCTTAGAATTGAAGAAATGATGTTCAGTATCTATTATTGAATTATATGGGCAAGTCATTAGTAGATGATTAGAACATCTTTACCTCAAAATACCAAGGGTTGAGCTCAAACCTAGAGAGCTACATAGGGTAAGGGTGTCATATTTACTTGGGTAAGGCAGTGAGGCTTCAGATCTTTGCTTATGAGGGAGTATCTTGAGCTATATTAAGATCTTGATCTTATTTATGTATTCGGTCTCTTTGAGTTAGATAAAGGAGCATGTGACTTTGTAACTCCAAAAGGCTAAAAATACATAAGCGTATGGGGATGTTTATTTCCTATTTTGCATTCATGATGTTGTTTTGATCATAGATGTGTTTACATCAGTAATGGTTGTTTGACTAGGGAAAGGTTGATTTTCATGAGATTTTCATGATGACCATGGATATGCTATATCTATGGGGATGTTTATTTGATTCTAGTTGAGTTATGCATCCAAGAGGATTGCTTAATTGAAATCCTGACTATGTTTTAATACTCATGGAATGTCGATTATGATATAAATGTGCCCTGCATCCATGAGGATGATAATTGTGAGTTTAGTTGAACTTGTTAATTGTGAGAAATTATAATTCCCATGGTAGTGTTTTAGTATTCACCCCATGCCTTGGCTTAGTCCACCATTTCCTAAAAGTTATATTGCATCAAAGCAAGCATTATTGTTTAACCTTGAACTTGTTGGATCAAGTCAACTAGAAGAATAGGTGATGTAAGATTTTTGGAATCATGAGATAATGCCTTAATGGCCATTGATAGATTTCATTGGTAAGCTATCCAATGATTCCAAGGTATAATATCTTGGGAGGTCTAGGGGTGCAGCTTGAGCCTGGAGGGTCTAACGAGTGAGTGTGACTAACTTGCTTGGGCAAGTTAGAGAGTTTTAGGTATCTCTTATTATTATCAGTTAGTATGAGTCATCTATCCATGATGTACGAACACTGTTGGTAAATTTTTTGAAACTCATGGAGATAAATTTTAGGCTTTGTTGAAACACAACCTTCCTAAAATGAAGGTGATCAATATTTGAGATTCTTGAGACTGATTATGTGTATTACATGTTGGTTATTTGGTGTCATTTAGATGACATCTAGACATCGAGTGACCTGATGGGAGTCATGGACCCTTGTGCTTCACCATCATGTGTATCAATTGTTGTGATGTGAAAGTACCTTAGAATAGTTAAGGTGACTGTTAGTGATCATCCTGATCATTGATGGTTGAGGGCCAAGGTAAAAAGGTTAGGTTAAGTTAGTTGGTAAAGCTAACCATGGTCAAGTTTGGTGAGGGGTCAAAGAGCCAAATTGGCCCCAAGGCGGTCCTAAGGCGGTCCTAAGGCGGTGTAGGAGTGTTTTGACATTTAGAATGGTGTGCAAAATATTAGTGTCTACATTTTGCCCCTTTTTATTATGTGGATTTGAATCAACAAGCTGTAAAATAAAAATTGATTGTTGGTCGAAGGTCTGGTTGTCTTAAGTATGGGAGGAGGTATTCCCCCTCAAACTAGGAGTCGATGAGGTAAAACACAATCAGGTGCATGTTTGATAATGTGGATGAAGTTGATGATAAAGGTGGACATCATGAAGGTGGGTGATAGGTTGGGCACTAAAGCACAAATAAATGTGTAAAGTGCGATAAAAAGTGCAATAGCCAAGATCATGTATAAATGAGGTTGCCATAGTTGGTAAAAATAAAGGTTAATGCTTAAAGGGACAAGTGATAAGTATACTATGTGATTGTATTTAGGCATGGCAGTTGGGGACACTTGTAAATGTAAGTCTCTTAGGCAATGCTTAGGTTTCAGTGGGTATCCAAGGTAGGAAGTGCTCTTGATGAAAACATAAATTGGTCAAGTGTCATAGGTATCTAAGGTAGGAAGTACCCTGAGAAGACACAGTGGGTTTGGTATGTGCGAGGTAGCACAAGGTAAAAAAGTGGTCAACATGGCAATGTTGTCACTACAATCAAAGGACTAGGCAAAAGTTATCACAAAATGTGTGCTAGTTAGGTCAAAATAGACCAATGGCAAGATGATGAGGTGGTTAGGGTGGGTAAAGAAGGTAGGCTCCATGGGTGGGTACTTGGATTTGGATGTGCTCTAAAAAGGATGCTCAAGGTAAGAGCTAAATGGTGAGTAACATGAATGTCAATGATCAGGGTGCTTAAGGGTGACCATCGATGGTGAATCATTTTTGCTCATTTGAACAGTTACCTTTGGTTAACTTTGGAGCTCTAGGTTTTTTTGTACTCAGCAAGGGGAGGCTCCCTATAAACTATTATAAACTTAACTTATACTAAATATTAACTTAAGGGTGAGATCATATCATCCATTTCTATTTTTTTAGAAATGATGTTCACAAAACAAAGGAAAACTTCCTTGATATTAACTAAATTCACAAGAAATCCACGAAAGCACAAAATCTATCGTTGCTTCTCTTGATAATTTATGACTTATATCACAGTAGAATGAGGTGTGGCCCAAAGTCTTTACCAAAAACTACAACGAAGTATAAAATTACAAAAGATAAAATTAGTTCAAAGCCTTTCCAATATCCTTTGTTCTAAAACACTAAAACACAAACTAAAGACAATTATAGTAGCACAAAGTCTCCATAATTAGCTTCAGAACATCTCCCAGATTATTTTTACTTACTCTACTTATTTGATTAGATAGATAAGATTATACTACGAAAAGGATATAAGAATAATTTCCTACATAACACAAGTTATTTTAACACAATTTGAAAGGTCACTTGTTTTTTCATTCACCTAATGAAATTTGATTTACAATCTGAGCTCAAAGTCTCCAAATGCCTTTGAATTTTGGCATAGTTTTTAATTCCAATAACTAAGAGAGATCTAATACAAAAGAGGCCCTCTTTATTTATAAGGAGAGGCCTTGAGGACTTTTGGAAAAATTCAACTACTTTGACCTAGTCAAAGATAGGAGTCCTTGTTGAATTTGACATCCCATATTTTTACATGTAATTACATACGCAAAAAGTACATGTAAAGATGTCCAAAGCGGTTGTGAAAGTACATTTGAGAAGCGAAAATTAAATCAAAGAGAAATTGATTCAATTTATATCCCCATCTTTCTTCATGTGAGCATCGTACATAGTGAAAGCTACCTACATCTCAATATTGTTTGGATTAACAGTGTTTCTAAAAATCTTCTTAGCTCTGACCATGGCATCTTTTATTGCTGTGATTGATTTGGCATGACTAGCCAACTTGGTCTTCAGATTATCCAGAGTTAACTAATTATCCAAAATGTTGTCCATAGAGTTTATTGAAAATGTCTTATCTTCAAATTCTTTCTCGAACATACCTTCGAATTCCCAAATCATTTCTTTTGCTGAAAGGAATTGGTTATCTTGTGATGTAAGTCTGTAAGGTAGCTCCTCCAATTTATACAAAATACTGACATCACTTTGATCATTGAGTTTCCTTAAAGATTCAAGGTCACTGATCAACTCTCCAAGCACCTGACTCCTATATGTTAATGCATCTTTAGTTTCAATGTAAGAGTTTTTATCAGTAATGACCCCAATGGATATTAGGGTGCTTATTTTCAGTTTTCTCATATCCAACCATTTATCAAGATACTTTTCAATGCTTTCAATGTCATGAGAAATAACATTGATGAGATCATCAAGTTCTTCTTTTATTTTTCTCATTTTATCTATCTTCTCAGATAACTCTGTGAGTAGGGAAACTCCTTGTGAAGCATATTGTCCAAGTACTCTTCAAGTACTTTTCCCTTGAGGTAGGTCTTTTCCACTTTTTGAATAATGGGGTCTTCTATAGAAATGGCCTCAAGAGCTATTGTTTCTAAAGTGAAAGTGATTCTCTTGACCACAACAGTCAAGTGCTCCACCATAGCTTTGTAGCGATCCTTCATCTCTTTCGCTCTATCAAATTTCTGGATCAAGATGTCCATAGCCGACTGCATATGACTCTTGGCACTCTCATGAGTTATATTACCTAATTTAACCCTAGAGATAGAGTAATCAACTATATCCAAATTTTTAATGACTGCATCCTATGGAGGTCTTATAATTTCTATAAATTTGTGTCCCTTATTCCCAATCATTTTTGAAAGAATCCTCATCTTTTTTGGAGCCTTGGCTTTTACCGACATCATCTTATTGAAATCAAAGTCATTTGGAGAGATGGCTTGTTTCTTCCTTTTGAGAGTGTAAGCTGATAACCATGGTGGAAGCACGGAAGTACTCACATTAGAATCTACCTCCTTTGTTGGTGTCATTGGAGATGTACTTGTACAAGTAGTGGAAACAATAGGTGGAGTATCAGTAAAAACTGCACCTTTTACTAAGTGATCAGAAGTAGAACCATCTCCAATATCAAAAGATGGAGATGACAAACTGGGAATTGATCTTGAGGAATGAAGAATGTCCTCAAAAGTGCCATGAGGGTTGTCAAAAACCATTTTAGAAGAAGAGGGTAATCCAGAAGAGGGAACATTAATTGGAGAAGTAGGTGAAGGAAATGGGATAATGGTTCCAACACATCTAACATTACCTTCCAATTCCAATCCATTCAAATTTTGATCCAATAAAATGACATTTTGACTAGTTGCATTCATTACATTTTCAAGTCACTAATTATAAATGAAGTCATGGAAATCAATGGAGGAGTAAGTTGTTTTAAAAATTAAAAATAAAATATAAATCAAACAAAATTGAAATTAAATTTACTAAGGAAATCTGATTGAAATGCTATAAAATGTGTTATTAAGTATTTAAAATTTATAATAAGATTCATAAAGATGAAATTTAGCACTTCCATACTTTAGCCCATCCCATTTCTAGAATTCATACATCTTTCATCATCTAATCTTATCATCATTTTACCCTTTTTTATCCTTGATGATGCCTCCATTCGAAATACACTCTAATTAGTTTATTTTTGAAATGTTTGAGGACTCACTGGTCTAACTCATAATTATACGGTCATGACCAATTGTCATCATTTTTCTCACATGAAATTTTTATGCATGTAAGAAGTCAAAATTTATGGCCTTTTGCTTCAATCTATAGCTCACACTATCTGACCTAGGGGCCTCTATCAGGCCACCTATCATGAGTCTTGTTGTGGGTGAGTTGTCACCCTGTTGGCACCTGACTTGTCTCAAAATATCATTTTTTGGGGTTTCAACCCCACCCACTAGGTGGTTTGGACTCTCTTTGAATTTGATAATTGCATCATTAGCCTTGCCAATCTATATGCATTTAATGATGTTGTGGAACACACCCTATTCTAGAGATGGTTAGTTGATTCCCTCCCAAATGTGCATTAGATTATGTGTGATGACTTTAACATGATTGAGTCTATTGAAGACAAAGAAGGTCACCTCCCATGAGATGGTGTGCAGGAGAATGGGAAGCTTAGTTCTATATGGGAAATAAACTTGGGGTCTTTGACCTAAATCATCGCATAAGGGGTGATTTAAATTCACCATGGTTCACTTGGTCCAACTTATGTCAAGGAGAAGATTGAGTCCTTAAATGCCTTAACCTTACCCTTCTTACTGACTAAGATCTTTTATTTTTACCCATCTATGGATGACTTATGTCTATCATTCTAGACTCTTTTTTGTCTAACCACCATCCCATCTATTTTTGCATAAATTGGAATTCCCCTTAGGTTAAACCTAAGGGTTCCCAATTCTACCTCAACATTGCCCATCTCAAGAGTGAGCAGACTATGGAGCATATCACCAGGATTTGGAACCTAGCCCCCAAACCCACATGGGACACTAGTTTGATTGAGTGGTGGTCTAACACTATAACC